>JAUMHI010000074.1:12266510-12295517 GCA_032359435.1 Enteromius unitaeniatus | reverse complement strand
ATAGGCTAGTGGGCGATAACACTAATGAGCGTCAATGGGTACCGGCTGTGCTGATACTCAGCGTGCTTTTCCCGAAACTATGTTAAAACATCCCTTATTTAAGTAAGTAAAGGTTTGAAATTATAGTCAATACCTCTTTTATTTGCAGTGCTACTAGCAACCCTATTATAAAGAGGCATAAAACGATCCATTTGTGCAGCTAATAAACAATGTTATTTTACTTTCTCACAAATTTCTCACAAACCACATTCACCCGATAATTGTAAAAAAAAACACCCATAGGCAGTTATGTTATTAAGCCAATCAATCCAAAATGTGACTGGATTTTCAAGACAGGTAAACATGTATTATTTCCTGCATAGCAGACAGACTGTGCGTGTGTACAGTTCATGTGCCGTATAATTTTTGGCCTTAAGTGAACATTTACTCGTCTCCACCAAACCTACGCTGTGTTATTTATGTTAGAGTAGGTCAGCCAGTGCTGTCGTAGATGGTAATAAATGTGAATGAAAACCAGACAGTCAAAAGCTGCTGATTCACATCAGTCTCAGCATGCTTCAGTCAGACAGTTTAGCTCTGAGGGACAAAGGACAGCTAAACCACAGCGGTCATTTCCTCCTTTTTTCTTTTTTTTTTGCAAAGCATGTTGTTTTGTACCATAGCATTGCTTAATGACATAACATAACATGTTAAACTTAAAAGTTTGCTTAAGTATTTACCAAATTTGGGTTTTCCTATGTAAACGCTTAGACAGCTAATTAGTTTCCGCCACTGAATAAAAAAATACTAAAAAAGGTTATTGCGACTTTTTATTTCACAATTCTATCTTTTTTTCTCAGAATATAAAGTCACAATTGCCAGTTCCGAATTCTGAGAATATACACTGTCAATCTTTTTTCTGCTCAAAATTGGAATTTATAACCCACAATTTAATCTCACAATTCTGAATTGTGAGATAACTCGCAACTACACCTTTATAACTGGCCATTCTGACTTTATAACTCGCAATTATGAGTTTATATCTCACAATTCAGACTTCATAACTCGCAATTTTGACTTTATATCTCACAATTCTGACTTTATATCTCATAATTCTGACTATATCTTGCAATTTTTACTTTTATTTTCTTTATTTTGCTTCTCAAAGAAACAGTTGACTAAAGGTTCTTAGTTCACAAAAAAATGAAAATATGCTTAAAATATATATACCCTCAGGCCATCCAACATATCGATATGTTTGCTTCCTCACTGAAAAAGATATAAGAAAAAATGTGTATTACATCAATTACTACCTATTGGATCCTCTGCAGTAAATGGGTGCCGTCAGAATGATAGTCCAAACAGCTGATAAAAACATAACAACAATCCACCCCAATGTGTCAATTAAAATCTTGTAAAGTGGAAATCTCTGTGCCTGTAAGAAATAAAACTATCATTAAGATGTTTTAACTTTAAGCCACTGCTTCTGTCCAAAATAGCAGTCCATAATCCATAATACAATTTGCTCCAATGAAAAAGTTAAACTCCTGTTATCCTCTCACATCAAAATCCACTAAGAATTTTAAGCACTGTTTGATCTATACATTTATTTATTTATATATAATATGATACTGTCCATATATTTCTCTCCTGATTAAGACGAGATGACATTTCAGTAGAGAAAGCAATGCTATGTACTAAAGACATTTTCTTTTTTCAACATGAAGCTTTTCACTTCAAAAGGCATTAACTGATGGACAGGAGTGGTGTGGATTATTTGTGGATTATTATGATGTTTTATCAAAATGGTAGTCAGAGCCATGAGTGGTTGAGAACATTAAAAATCACTTATTTAGTATTTAGGTTCCAGATCAGAATGTTATCATGCTGATCTGAGGACATCTGTTTATATTACACACTTTCACATCTGGCATTAATTTTAACATCTTGGTTTTCAAACTCCTAACTGTGCATATTGGTAACATTTAAACACTAAGTGTAAATGAGGCCATATTTTTTAAAGATCAATCCATTAATGCTTTACGTGACAGGTCATTACTGGTATTACAATGATGTATAACCTCAAAAATAGCATTAATCTCATATATAGTTACGGTGGGCCTGTCAAAATTCACAACTTGAATCCAAGTCCCAGTGCGCAAGTGGTGCTGTTATAGTCATTATGGATTTTACCTTTAAAACCCATTACAACAGAGCTATTAAAATTGGAACCACTGCAAAGGACAATTTTCAGGCTAGCTTCATTTAGACTTAACATAATTGCAAATTCATACTTGCGTATTTTATTCTTACTTTAATTTGTTTTGAAAATGTTGTTTGGTTTTGACTTGGATTCCAGTAACAGAGCCAGAAAAACGGATGATTTCGTGCTTTTAGAGAGTTTACCCCCCACAATTGTGATGTTCAAAACAAGCAAAAGCCATCCATAATATGCAGCTATTTCTATAAAAACATTACATTTTAACTTTAGCCAAAAAAATAAATAAATAACATCAGGCATGTTGAAAAAATGTTGGCCCTTCTGTGAAAACAATCAGTGGTAGCCAAGAAGAAAAACATATTACTCAGCGAATATCCTCACATTCTCCGGAGTCCTATCAGTTTTCCATGTTTTTCTTTCCAAACGCGCATGGATAAGGGTGACTTGCTTGTGCACATCACTTTCTCGAAACGCTCGGCTCCACATTCCTATGCGGCCAGAGGTTCCAGTAATGCCAGCGTCAGGCCCCGTTTTGAAATCAGGAATTCGGAGCATCATCCATGATCCCTGCAGATTTCAAAAATTAAAGAATGTGAAGGAAAAACAATTGGGGATAACATGGAGGATCAGAGAAAACACGAGGAGAATTCTCATTTTATTAATAGCGCGTGTTTCGTAATTGTCGTTTCCGACAGGTGCCAAGAGAAACACGTTAAGGTCGTGGGTGGAGCAGATGAGCTCCAAACCATTCTAGCATATCTCTAACTGGCACAAACACAGCATTTAAGTCAACTCTAGGATTTAGTGCTATTCATTATTCATATTCTCAGTGTTTGGCTGTTATCAGATGCTTTAAGTAAATATTTGAGGTTTCCACAGTGTTCGCAGAAACATGCTGGGCTTAGTTGTAAGTTGTATGTATGTACAGTTCAAATGAGGAAACCGGTTTCAAGCGGTCTGAAGGACTATGGCACATACGGGTGAAATGTGTTCTTTCTCTGAATTGTGATTTAGCGTTTCGTTGCTTTTAAATTGAATTGCTTTTGATGTGTTTGTTTGTTTGGGAGGTAATCATTTGTGCAATGCTTTTATCATACTAAAAAATTAGAATACAGATTCATTTAGCGATAAAATTCCAAAGTATTAATTCTCAGTATTGCCACAAGGGGAACTAAGTGGACATTAGCATAAACTCTTCTTTTTCTGTATGCAAATATGCATACTCCTCTACTACCTATATATAGTAGGCAAATAACAGTATATGAAGTGTGCATGTACAGTATGTGCAAATTCATGCTGCATAGGCTCTATGCTACACAGTAGGCAAACAGAACCCAGATGAACTACTATTTCTGGTGAGTGGACACTTTACTGTCCCATGAGGCCACAGGAGAGGATTTGTGAAAAGCAATGAAGCAATGCAGCTGACACTGGTGGGTTGCAAGATAGTGTCAGCAAGACAAATATAGTATGCGTGGATTACGTTCACATGCATACTCAAGCTACACACATCATACATTTGTAACTTTTCAGAGAGAATGCCTAGCATATGTACAGCTACAACGCACATTGCTCTGTTGGATAGCATCCGTGAACACAGGTGCTAGAAAGTTTCATCCTAGTCTAATGTCTTTATATTCTGAAGTTATGAATGTTATCACCCTTTGATACAAGCAAATATATATATATCCATGGACAGATAATAAGTAAGCACTCTGAAAAGTGCCGACTTGGTACTAAATGCTTTTTTTAAAATGTCTAATCCTGCTTCGAACAGGGGCTTCATAGATTAAAAAAAAAACATTTAGAAATAGATTTGAAATGACGTGAGGATGTGTAAATGATGTCAAAAACGTTTTTAAAATATTTTTTCGATACAGTTCCCTAAAGGGATTATGTAAGTCTGGCTTCCCTCTCCATTATTCCAGTGACAAAACCACTCGTTTTCCTGTTGCTGGTCTTGACAGAGAACTTTCTGCCCCCCTGTGCTGACAACTGAAGGTCCATTACCCTGTTAAGAGGTCATAATTCACTCACGCTGTTATTGCACAACCTTGCCAGTTTTGCCTCTTGGCAAGCATGCCAGGGCTTGGATATTTCAGCCAACAAAGACAGCTCTGTGCCACTCCAAATCAAGAGAGGAGATTAAAGAAGGAATAGATTGAAAGTGCCCTGGCCCAGTGAAAGAAATGTGAACTGCTCTGTGGAAAATAATGAAGTAATGATATAAAGTAGCTCTTTTCAAATTCCCCTCCCCCATCCAATCCTCAATGATGAATCAGCAACCTGCTATCATACAAGCCACTGGCGTAGTTCTGCGCTGGAATGTGACCTATGACATCAGTCAGTCTGCTTCAGAGAGGGCAAAGTCTGTGGTGGGCTCTCTAAATCTCCATTCGGCCCTTTAAATGGGAAGGCATGCTTTGAAGACTTTAGTTTCCTAAATGAGTGACCTTTGACCGCTTTTTTCTTCCTCGTTTCATTGTCTGACACACAATCCAAGCAGCTGAAAAGGAGACAAAAGCTGGAGGAAAGAGAAAAATGCAGAAAAACAGTTAACGTGAGAACAGAGCAGAGACTAAATAATCCTGTCTTTGGTCTTCTTTTTAGACTGGGCTTAAAGGCCAACCCTTTTCTGAGGGGATGGTTTTCACATGACATTTTTATTATTAACGGCTTTTTGGGGGGTGAATTTCACTACAACTGTCAAGAACTCATTGATTAAAATGTCTGTAATTTTCTTTTTTTTTTCTGTTCATATTTTACGAAGTACAATATGGAGGCACATTGCTACCGCTAAATAGAAATAAGAAATATATATATATATATATTTGTGACTTTATTTCTTGTACTTTACATCTTAAAATTGCAACTTTATGTCAAACAGTTATGACTGTGATTATATTGCATAATTGTCAATTAATTTATTTTGACTTAAAATCTTACTATTGGATTTTCATTTAACTAAAATTTTATGTAATTTTGACTTTAAAAGGTCTTACTGCAACTTTATTTCTTATACTTTAGACTGTATCTTACAATTGTTACAGTATATCACAAAATAATATCAAATTTACAACGCAATATTATAATATTTATATATTACAGTTCTAAATTTATATACCAGAATTAAAACTTTTATTTTTTATTCTTTATTTTTTATTCACAATTGCAATTTCCTTGTAATTTTGACTTTATTTCTCATAATTGCTACTTTATTTCTCTCAATCTTGACTTAGTCTTACAATAGCAACTTCAAATCATACAGCTATGACTTTTCTTTCTCACAATTTTTACTATATATCTTGTAATTGCAACTTTATTTTTCAGAATTTTAAATTTATCTCTTAAAATTGTAATCACACAATTAGGAAAATATTTTTTTACAGTTTAAATGTACCTCTTATCATTTTGATTATATATTACGATGGCAACATTGTCTTATGCGTTATGTCTTTGTGTCGCACAATCAGGACTTTGTTTTTTTTTTCACAATTGTAATTTTGCTCAGTTTAATTAACTAAAAAAATGAGTTTGAACTAAATTCATTTAAATGTAGCTAAAATAAACTGATTGCAACTATATATATGTATATATATATATATATATATATATATATAAAGAAAAGAAGCTAAATTATCAAGCATAATTTCCAATTAATAAAAAAAAGTATGCAACAGTTTACATATAGGCTACTATAATTTAAAATTGTGCAAGTAATCTCCACACCAAGGGACAGCAAGCACCTCCACAGAGAATGCAATCACAGTGATACAGTACTGGTATCTTCAATATTGAAAGTTAAGTATTTTAATGTAATACAAACTTAGAAAATTTAAAAACGTGTCAGAATATCCCATCTCGTTGGATGAAAATAAAACAGGAGGTCATATTTAAATCTAGATTTATTCGCATTGGCCCATGGAACACATTTGACCTTTTCGCTGTTTTAAACAGTGTTCTACTGTACGTATTCCACACTCGTGGCATGCGCATGCTTTAGGACAGGTTCCTCCGTTTCCCCTTCATGCGAGCTCCTGTTATCAAGCTCCTTACCGATTAAACATCTTTCTCCTGCTTGTCTCTTTGGCTCATCACTCACAGCAGAGGAAACCTGTTCTTGATAATGCTGCTGTGTACATTTCGGAATTGCAGACGATGAGGCACATTTCAGCACCACCATTTTGCTTTGGTCTGTCATTTGAAGGAACTGAGAGGAAGGTGGAAGAGAGGTGAAGCGATATGTAAATAGGCGGGGTAAGATCCCTTATCACTCCATTTATATATTGCATTGTGAAGGGTCGTTGTCCCTGTCTGATGCCGGTCCTTGGAGACAAAAAAAAATTGTTCCAGCCAAAAAGTGGGAAAATGCCCAGTCTGCCAGATGGCCAGTCCGCCCCTGCCTTCAGTGTATTTATCAAGTCTGTGACCTTAGACTATTTATGGTGAGATGTTTTATTGTTTTAATATTTTATTTACAACCTATCCCAAACTTTGCTTAAGATACTAATTTAATGCCTCTCGTTAAATCCCTAATGAGTGTGAAATGTATTTTTTATAATACGTTCCTCTCTAGTCTCAAATCCTGTTTCAAACACAT
The DNA here is from genome assembly GCA_032359435.1 of Enteromius unitaeniatus. NCBI lineage: Eukaryota > Metazoa > Chordata > Actinopteri > Cypriniformes > Cyprinidae > Enteromius > Enteromius unitaeniatus. Next base: position 12,288,717 of record JAUMHI010000074.1, on the reverse strand, counting down.
TCAGGAAGCCATCCAAAAGTTAAGAGGACTGGCCTATGTGGCCTAAATTCCACTTTAGGAACGGAAAACAAAAATATTGTTGTAGTACACGCTGTGCCTTTCATGTTTTAGTCGATGAATACAACCCATAGTTAATGAATGGTAATAAATCTCTCTGTTCCTGTGGTTATCCAGAGGAACTGAAGTTTCATGTAACCATGTAGGGTTTCCATTAAAAACCATCACACAATGTTGTTTTTGAGTTGCGTGCCCTTTGTGCCATTATAAATACTTTTCGTATTATTTAAGTGTTGTTTTCGGGTAATTTACGAGGTGAGCATTGATCTCGCTCATTTTTTTTCTTCGCCCTTTGAAGGTTCTTGTACCCTACCGACTGAGACGTGTCTTTTCCATCAGGTGGCATCGTTAAACGTTTGTCCGCATAAGTAACCTCATTATTTAGCAAGAAATTACATCACTTTTCCCGAGTTTGAACCCACCTCAGCTGGAGTTGGAAACACGAAGGAATGTTTTCTCTCCCTCTCCAGAGGGCAGCGAAAGGGGAAATGAGAGGGAAATGGTTCGAGTGTTTGCCACAGTGTAAACACCAGATCACAGGGGCCTGACCCATGCTTATCAGGAGCAAAATGGGAAAGTTCTCTCTTTCTGACTGTCCCGAGGGAATGCGGGTCACTTCCCAGCATCCCTTTGGCCGTTCTCCATTGTTCATGCATATTTCCGCTGTAAACGTGACAGACGCTATTGTAGCTCTTTCCAGGGAAGGTAAACAGACGTGCTTGGCAGTACTGGAGAATTCAAATACGGTTTTAAGACCCTGCTTTGTTAGGTTATTTGGCCATGTTAGTTAAGACAACAAGAGGACGTGTTAGCGCGCAGCATGGGTAAATACTCCCAGGTGTGCGAGAAGCGAGAATTCACGGTATGCTTTTCAGACGTCAACAGAAGACGTCTTGAAAACATCTCCTGGATTGTTTGTGATTTGTTACCTCGTTTGTTACCTCGTTGACTTTGTAGTGATCAGACGGAGGGATTGTGGATTCCCGTGACAGAGGCTCTTGTGTTTTGATCCATAGCGTGGCTCTGATGTTATAGACTCCGTGCTGACATGTGGCGTATCATCTGTGTCTTCTGAACTAATAAAGACGGACGCTGACATGCCGTTCGGTTCGGCAACACTGTCATAATTCATACGGCAGCCAGAGTGTTATTGAGTGCAGATGTTCAGGCGTAATGAATCCAGCGCCAGTTTCTGCTCACAAAGAGCTACAATGTGTCGTCCGCAGTCGGATAAAATGAGCAAATTGTGCTCTAAAGAACCAGTAAAAGCTCTGGGAAAGTAACGCAGGTGCGGTTTTGCTTATATCTGGAGAAGGGCCACCTGTGAGGTTACAGTAGCTGCCTGTGCCATCTATAATATAGATGAACTACTGTGTATATTTAAGGTTCGTGCAAGGAAATGTTTTTTTAATTAAAGGATAGTTTGTACAAAAATTACCATTCTTTATTCATTTACATATCCTCTTTTCAATGCTGCATGACTGATTTTACATTTTAAATGAGAGTTTTTTGAATGTGCTGGTGATCTGGCATTGACTTTTTTAAAAGGATCAAATATTACCGTAAACCATATTACCGTAATTTTAGTTTTTTGCTGTTTTGGAGCATGACAGTCCCAGACCTCATTTGCATTCATTATTCCAGGATATTCATCAAAAATTAAGCTTTTGTGTTAAATGGAACAAAGAAAGCCATATGGGTTGTAAGTGAAATGATGATTAATAAATAATTATGTAATTTGCATTTTTGGCTGATTTTTTTATTTTTATTTTTACCTTCTAGCTTTAACTTTTAATGAAATAAAGGTAAAAGATAAATAAGGGGAAACAAATAAATTATTAAATATAATTTGACAGTTATTTTCAGCCCTTACAGATTTCATTTGAATGCATAAGTCTTTTTTTATAGAAATAATGGGACATCATCTCTAGTTTGTCTGCATTCATACTTTTGGATAGATAAATTAGATGTTTTATTTTATTGAATAAGTGTTAAATAAAAATGTAATTACAGGACTAAAATGAACTTTTTGAAAATATACTGCTCCTCAGGCCATCCAAGAAGTAGATCCATTTGTTTCTTTATTCGTCAACTTTTTGGAGATATAGATAGAAATCCACCCTTCTTTAAACATGAGCCTGCACTTTCATTTCCTCTTTAGAGACTTAATTTAGTCTCAATCAAAGTGTGCTGAAGTTCGCCGTGGGCGCTTTTTGGAAAGTTGCATAGAATGACAGACGTGACCTTTTCTTAAAAAGACTTTAGCTTACTTTTAATAGAGAAAAATCTAATATTTAAAAGGACATACAATACAAAAAAATGTATAGTAAATGGAATTATCTAAACTTTAGATTATATATACAGTGAGGTCAATAAGTATTTGATCACCCTGTGATTTTGCAAGTTGTCTTACTTAGAAATTTTGGAGGGGTCTACAATTTTCAGCACAGGTGCATTTCCACTGAAATGACAGAATCCGGAAATCACAATGCGTGATTTTATAACAATTTATTTGGGAATTACTGTGTCAAATAAGTATTTGATCACTTGAGTCAAAAAATTTTAATATTTGGTACAGAAGCCTTTGTTAACAAATGCAGAGGTCAAACAGTTCCTGTAGTGCAGTTCTGAATGGTGTTAAGGGCTTATCTGACCACGAAACTTTCTCCAATAACTCCTCTGGATCATCCAGAAGGTCCCTGGCAAACTTCAGACGGGCCTGGACATGGACTGACTTAAGCAGCAGAACCTTCCACGCGATGCAAGATTTTAAACCATGACGTCTTAGTATATTACTGATAGTAGTCTTGGAAACGATGGTCCCAGCTCTCTTCACTGCATTGAGCAGCTCCTCCCGTGTAGTTCTGGGCTGATTCTTCACCATTCTTGGCATCATTGATACAACGAGGAGAGATTTTCTGTGGGGCCCCAGTCATTAGCCTATTACAGTTTCTGACAATTGCTCCAACAGTTGTTCTTTTTTCACCAAGCTGCTTGGCAATTGCCCCGTAGCCCTTTCCAGCTTTGTGAAGGTCTACAAATTTGTCTCTTGTGTCTTTTGACAGCCCTTTGGTTTTGCCCATGTTGCTACTTAGACTTTGGCTGATTGTAGGGTGCACAGGTGTCTTTATGACAGCTAACGACCTCAAACAGGTCCTACTAATTTAGAATCATTAAAATCCAGAGAGTAGCTGGACTATTTAAAAAAAGCTAAATAACAGGTCTTTGAGGGTCAGACATCTGGCTGATAAGCAAGGGATCAAATACTTATATGTGATTTTAGATTCTGTCTCTCAAATGCATCTGTGCTGAAAATTGTAGACCCTTCCATGATTTCTAAGTAAGAGAACTTGCAAAATCACAGGGTGATCAAATACTTATTGACCTCACTGTATATATAAATATATATATGAGGTACATTACAAGTGCACTTTTTTAGTTTTTAGAGGTAGTTCATAAAAGCAATAAATCCACCCATTAATCAAAGTTAAAGAACAGAGGAATATAGGAGAATTCTGAAAATCCAAATGCCTTATCGCTTTGGGCAAACGTTGTGTTAGACTTCAGTCAAATCAAACAGCCATTCTCTCTCACCTTGACCTTTCTCTGTCAGTGTTGGTGGAGAGTGAATATTAAAGGAATTGCGCGACGGCCGAGCAGAAGAAGATGTATGTCAAATGTCAGCACGGCTCTGCTCTGTGTCCCTCACACTTTCCTGTTTGTTCCTGTTCTGTCCTCTCACGCGCTTTGAAAGAGTCAAGTTCACTCAAGGATCATATTTTTTTTCCCCGTGCCGACTTCTCTAATCCTCCAAATCTGTTTAGTTATTGAAAAAAGAAATAACAATTAAATAGTGAAAATATTAATCCACTCCAATCTTTTACTGTAACGAATAAAGTGACTTTACAATAAAGTCAACACAGTCTCACGATTAATTTGCACATATTTTACAAAGTGGATAATTATTGCTGAGTCGTGCGACCTCACTCGTACGATTTTGTACGATTTTGTACAATTTGTCTAGTGATGGGTAGGTTTAGGGGCGGGATTAGGTGTAGGTCATTCATACAAATTTAGAATTAATAAAATGCGTACGGTTTAGCGAAAAAAGCGAGGTTGTACAAATGAGCTACCTCAGAAAATATGTATGAATTGGCGTGAGATCGGGCTGGGATTGGAAGTAATGATACATTTGTTACTGTATTTTTTATTCTTTCTATGTTAATATTAGTTAAAAAAATATTGTAGCTCATGTTAATATAATAAACTGTAAACTTTATGTTTACTTATTAGGGCACTTAAAAATTTGTAAACCCTTTTTGGCCAACAGCTGTTGTTTTTCAATGTGCTTTATAAATAAATAAGTTGATTTGTTTTAAAAAAATATTATTATTTTTTTTTATTGTGTTGGTTAACTGTTTTTAAGGTGTTTTTAACCAAGTCAAAATAAACAAACTGCAATTTGATTGAGATTAATTGGAATGCACAATGAAAATAAAAATGGTTGAAAGTGTTGTTATCTTTGTTTGTAAATGAACTCTTCATATATACATAGATTAGATCAGTGTAGCATGTACAAAATTTATTTATGCCATTTTATATTAAACACATGGCAATAATTACATTTGTATACACAATCATGGTATTTTGATATTCTTATTAAAACAAAGATATCAAAATGATGTTCTATAAAAAGTCTGATATATTAACATGTTAATGAAGCAGAGAATTTATTGGTAAAGTTATAATGTGTATAATATATATATAAATATAAAGATTATATTATAATAATAAAAAAATATATAATAAAAAGATATTGTTTCTTTGGAGGAAAAAAAATATGTATGTATGCCTTAAAAAAAAGTAGTTTTTATATATAACTTGATTTTTCCATATTTCCCAGTTAGATGGTAATGAATTAAAGCAGTGGTTCACATATCATCAGGAGAGAGCTGAAGAGAGACAAACTAAATGTGCAGAGCTCAAACAAGCTTTAAACTCCACCGCTCCCAGTGTCAGGCTTTTCCATGGCTCTAACAGACCTGATCCACAGACTGAGAGGGATTTGGGGATTTTCCCATAGCATTATTCCCATGGCAGCAGTGGCGCTCCTGACGGACAGCTCTAGCGTATCCTTCAGCAGTGCGCTGTCCGTGGTTCTGAACACGTCTCCACAAAATTCCCGCCTGGCCAGCCGGGCTCACACGTTTACACACTGTGTCCTTAAACAACAGCATGCCAGCGCTTTCATTCATGTCCAGCCCTCTTTTTGAGTCCTACCATCGCTTTCACACTTTTTTGGCACCCGAAATGCAGTCTACACCCTCTTAATTTCCAGTCTCCGCTCCAGAAAATTCATAGAAACAGCAAGGGTTGGCAAAAGGGCTGTGGTTATGCCATGCTTTGCTCCAGGGAGAACAACATCCTGTTGACGTATGGTAGGATGGGAAGAAAGGCACAGGGATCAAATGCTTTGCATAATGCTGTACATAAAGAGATGTCCTGAGTAGATTAGGCACAGGAAGTCAGAGCCACCTCTGATGACCCTTTGAAAATCAAATCGCATTCCCTTGATATTTTATCATAAAGAGCATCATGTGCAAACACTCTCTACTGAAAACTGGGTGTTACTGCCTCGTTTGCGTCAAATTATAATTGCCATTTGTACATCACTTTGTACCGTTTTTGTCTCTACTGTCTAACTGTCATCAAATTCCATATTAATCCACAGGTTCATGACTTTAAATTACTTAATCCCATGCATTTTCATTTTAATATAATATCAGAAATATAGAATACCATTTAAAATACAACATCTACAACAAAAACCTTAAAAGTCGTCCAAGCTCAAACACAATATTTCAAGTCTTCTGAAACCATACAATGACATTTTAGTGAAAATATGCTGAAAAATCACACACACTCACACACACACACACACACACATATATATATAATGTAAATTAATTCCTGATTATTGAATTGATTACGAGTTTACGAGTTTCTTTTTTGGGGAAACGCAATAATGTAATGCATTACTTTCAAAGGTAACTTTGCCCAGCACTGTTGATTACATAATCGTGTGTGTGATTGTGAAGCATGATGTTCTCTTCATCATGAAGTGTTTCTTAGCCAGACATTTCCTCACAGCACATGCTCCTCCTGCTTCACTGAAACTGACAAGGATTTGTAAATATTGACATTGACTCTTTAAACTGCTGTTGATTCTGTCCATCACTGGCGATGGAAGAGGACTTAATGGAGGCTGACATTTGGTCAGTCAATGTTTCAGCTGAATGGATCTGTAACATTTTAACTCAGTGGAGATAACTTTAAGAGAAAGAACACAGATAAGGCCTCAACTCAAACACCAGAGCAGAGCATTGACACCAGCTTGGCATTATGAAATAGTCTTTAGTTAGAAGCAGCAGGCACCAGAGTGCCGTCATTCACATCCTATCTTCTTCATGTCTGATCACACGTTTCCAGATCTATGGCTGGTAAACCCATATGATATGAATTGAAACCAGCTTGCAATAAATGTAATTAATATCTTCTTATTATGCACTACTAACAAAAATAACAAATAATAAAAATTAAAAAAATATTTTGACAGTAAGTACATGTGTTATTCAAATTTAAAGTTTTTTTAACACATTTTAAATGATTGGTTTAAATTAAATAAAATATCTTTACAATAATGTTAGTGCAATTATACAATGTGTACAATTATTAAATAATTATTTATCATTTTAGATGTTCAATGAATTAATGAATTAAAATAAATCATATTTTAGCTTCGATAAGCTACGCTTAAACAAAAATTAATGTAGTATTAAGTATATGAATGAATGAATGAATGACTAAATAAATACAAGTTTAAGCGCATTTAATAAAATGGTTTGTTAAAATAATTTTTAATTAATTGAACCAATTAAAAAATACATTTTATATCACTTTTATATATTAAATATACTAAACACATTAATTAATTTAATATTTAAATTCTTAATTCTAATAATATAATTATATTTGTGTAATTGCATTATTTTTGTATATGTTTATACATGTTTATTTCTTTATTATAAATAATAATGTGGTATTTTTCCAACACAGTCCTATGACCAACTTGTACGTATTTTTTCGAGGTGGCTAATTTATACAAATTCATACAACCTCACTCAATTTTGTACAATTTGTCTAAACCCCAGTGACAGGTAGACTTAGACTTAGGCGGGGTTAGGTGTAAGTCATTCGTACAAATTCAAATTCATAAATTTGAATTCACATGAATTAGCAACTTAGCAAAATACGTACAACTTAGCAAAGAACTTGCTTGTTCTTTTGAATTTGTACGAATTTGTCACCTTGTGAAATTAAATTTGATTAATACATTGTGTTTTTTAGTATTCATGTTTGTGACTTTTAAGTAAAACTAATTAGATCAAGCTAAAATCCGAACACAAACACAGACATAGCAGTGTGTTTAACCGACCTGGACTGGATTTCATTGATCTCCCAAACAATAAAGTATGCCAAATCTGGCAGTTTTTGGCAGACAAGTTAAATTGAACATAAACTGACTGAATTCCAATTCATTCAAAAGGTCATTCATGTTGTCTTACCGTTTTTTATCAATGGACAGTTTAAATTGTTTAATAGAGATGTACACTGATGCATTGTGAACAATAATATTTTTCTGAATCATCTATTCAAAGGAAGCGATTATTTATAATATGTTTGATGAATATGTTTATTCAAAAAACACAAACCTCTGATTTCTACTGATTATTAACTTTCAGTTAAAGTAACCAAAACTGTCCTTGACTGTGATTGGTCCAACATCACGCAGTCATACATAAACTCATTGACCCACGCTGAGTATGGAACAGGAGCATATTTCAGTCAGTAAATTCAAAACTGCTAATTGCAATTTACAATGTGTTCAAATTTAATCTTAATTATTTTTAATATTGAACACGTTAAGCAGGGTGAATAGCTTTTTGTTACAGAATGCATGGAAAAACTCTATGCATGGATCAAAAATAAACAAACCATAAAATAGCAACTGACATATTTATGAAACAAACAAAAAATAATAATAAAAAATAGAGATCTTTTCCTTTGTAGTGCTAGTTTGAATCTGTCTCAGTGGAGCTTTCACCCACTGCTGTCTAGACTGAGCAATGTGCTGCCACCTGCAGTTACTGAAATTGAAGCGTTTTATCCATACAGTACACATCACATCACAAATTAAAAACAAAAGGAGCCTAACACCGAACCTTGTGACACACCTTTAAAGATTTATTTAAAAAAAATGTTTTCAATAAAGAACTGAACCAAATTCTTTACCTAATGATCATCCAGAGATGAAAAAGAATGACTAAAATCTAAAATGGAGGACATTAGACAAATGCTGTGGTTTCCCAATTTATGGATCAGTTCACAGTAAATCTGGGCTACTCCAGACTGTTAAACAATTTTCAAATCCGCAAGAAAGCCAGTAAAATAATTGTTTATTTGTATCCAGTACAAAAGGATCACATGCCACATGTCTGTGACTTGTTTACGCTATGCATTTAGTTGACCATACCTAATTGCTTTGTCTTTTATTAAAATGTGATCCATGCAAATGCATGTTCGACTGTGTCTTGTTTTCAGAGAAGTCATCATGTCCAGCTTGGTAAATGTGGGACACATAAACTTTAGTAGGATCATAAATTTCCATCTTCATTCTTTGTTAGTTTTTTAGTCCAGACCTGTGGTCAAATTTTCAGCAGCTGAAATAACAATTTCTCCTTGACCAAACGTGAATTTAAATAAAAGTCATCTGTTTATGGAGTATTTTGCCATTTCAGGATGCATTGACATTCTCAATTTTATAGACAGGCTGTTAATGTGGAAGCAATTATAAGACAAGCAAACACATGAAACCAATATATTTTGAAACTGGGTTGTAGAGTGGATAAATCTGAAAGCGCCACCCTTGGGGTACACTTCCCATGACACCCGATGTAGAGGTCTGCGCGGGATCGTTTTTTTAGTCCTGCTCCTGCCCGTTCCCATGAGGTTTTATTCTGCACCCGACCGCTCCCGCTGTATATTCAGCCTGCCCGCTTAGAATCATTTTCTACCCGACCATTCCCGCTAAATTTAGATCTGGATTCCAAAATCTCACATTTAAATTGGGTACTACCAAAAGAGAGAGATAACAGACAAAATTGTAGGTTGCCCAAGAATTGTATTCGTCTTGTCAAGATGCTTTTAACATTTATCTGTCATCATGGAAAATGTGTTGCAAAAATAAAATAAATAAAAATTGAAAAAATTATTTAGAGAGAATAACCTAATCTCTTGTTATTTCTCTTCAAATAAGGACTAAGCTAAATCTTATTATTGGTTGGTGCGTCCAATGTAGTTTTTATTAGTAACAGAAAACAACATACATGTTTGATTAGTTAAAAAACACACACACACACACACACACACACACACACACACACACACACAATTTCAGTTTTATTCAAATTCTTTACATGTGAAATTTTTCTTTCTGATTTTTAGATTGAAGCCTTAATTTGAAATAAATTCAGCACACAATTTTGAGCAAAAAACCTTGATTAAAAATTAAACTCTAATACATACAACTATCACTTAGATGTTTTACTGCTTTGTTAACAATCCAGTGCTGTTTTGACTTCTTTGGTTCAGTTCTCACCTGTATGTCTGATCCCGTAATGATTAATCAAATCATGTTTGTCACATTTCTGTGTATCCGTCTGTGACGTAAACATGTTATTGCAGTGAACGGTACGTGATTTATCGCATAGGACTGTTATTTATTCAAAGCATGATGCCAAGTGAGTCAACAGCTTAACAGCAGTCGATCTGATTCGTTTAATCAGCGACGAAATAATCGTCGAAAGGGATCTTTCAACACTTGTGTGATTACATGAATGTGGAGCATTTGGTTGTTATTTGCTACCAACCAGCCCTAAAACAAATTACTCCGTCCCTCCTCCACAAGTGCGATCTTTACTCTGAAGTTTTGTTGTGTTTATTTCTCATAGACCTCTTTAATCTTGTTGCATCTGGCCACATATAATTTTTCCCTAAGTGAACCCAAATGTTGGTTTAACACCCGCCAAAAAGCATTTCCAGTAAATCTGAGAGATATATAAAAGAATATAATCACAAAAAGGAACAAATTAATGTAATTTGTTAATGTAGTGTGACCCATTTGCGTAAGAAACAGGAAAGATATGAGTAAATACAATTACTGAATCTGTAAAATATCTCTTGTGGGACTGAAACTATGACTCGTTTTGTCTCTGGATGGTGTTAAAAGCCTTTATAGCCAATGAGGATTGTCAGATCACTCACCTTTTAAGAAGTTGTGAACATTTGCATGCAGTCCAATGAATCATTTCAGACTGTGGGGGTGAACTGACTTATGGGAAAACAGACAATGAGTGTGACAACATGTAGTTAAAAATGAGTAGGGAGACAAATGTTTATGTTTTATGTGGCATTTGATATTTTTAGAGGTTTTGCCTCATTGGTCAAACCAGACGTGACATGGATGGGGGAAAGTTGAGTGTTCTTCCAGGTGGAATTGGTCGGCTTTTATCTTAGCCAAAGACATTGCAAAAGCAACCACAAGCTCATCTCTCACAGATGAACGACAACAACATTAGCACCCATTCTTGTCTGTGTGTGTTGTGTGGTCAGAAGTGGATAGACAGTCTTGTGTGGTTTGGAGTGAATCATCCAGTCAACATCCGGACTCTGGTTTATATCTGTGAAAGCTGTGCTATGTCAGGAACTGACCAGCAGCATATTAACAATTAACAATTTTTGTGCCAGGAAATGGCAAATACAATTTTAGTTGACAACAAACCTAGAAAGCAGAATCTTTCAAAGTTCGAAAATGCCATAACTGGACTTTCTTGTCATGTAGGTGCTACTGTAGGTATTTTTAAAACAGAGAAACCAATCAATAAATGATGAATCATTTACTGCCATTGTGAGAATAATATGCACTCATGCACCCCATAAAAAAGGGACTGCAATCTCATTTTTAAATGTAGTATTCCATAATTATAAATACTTACGTTTTAAAATCTGATTATGTAATCCAGATTATATAATCAGTTACTGTCCTGCACTACATAAGAAGGACTTCTACAATAATTTAGTCCGGCAAACTTTCATTTATCTACCCCCATTTTTGTATCAGCATTCCAAAATCCACTCCATAATCCATGACAAAAATCCCTCTTACGTTTTCTTTTTGATCATCCATTATGCTTGGCTGTATGTTCCCCATGGGTTTCTAGTAACAGCTGCATGCAGGGGTAGGTGTAGACGTTAATAAAACACAGGTAGAAAATTAAATTAGAAACACCTTATTTTTTAGAACAGCAAGGTGTACACATGTGACAAGAACCAACCAATCAGCTTCAACCCTTACCGTAACAACACTGACAAGTGAAATAGGCACAGCTGATCACGACTGTACAAGGATAGACATTTTTTTTAAATAAATTTAGTAGCAGAGCTACTGCAAGGGATCTTTAGTGCAGGAAAACCATTTATCCTTTGCTGAAACGTCTTCGTCTTCATGGAGAGTGCGGGTCATGGTTGTTTAGCAATGGCAGACGCCACGGGAGAGCAAGCGTAGATCGCAGGCTAGTACAGTATTACTTGCTTTGCAAAGATATAAAAAGCCTAGCGTTTTCAATGCTTTTTTAGGTGCAACATGTGAGTGTGTTTTTTTTTATATAATATTTTTGAGTCCAATGACCAAGTCAGAGACAAGTCTGAGTGCAAATACCAATGAGTCCGAGTCCAAGAAGCTAGAAAAATTACTCGACTGTTGCTTACAAATGGCTAAATGGGACTACAGAGGTTGTTAGGGACTTCTAACCAGTTGCTTTTTACAGCCTCATTGTGTTTATAATCACACTCTTGGTTGTTAGTTGTCAAAGAGTTGTCAAAAGCTTAAGTCATGTGACAGTGATTTAGTTCATTTATTTTTTATTTGTTTTACATTTTGTGGTTGTATTTTATGCTTCAAAATTCAATTGTTTTAATTTGTGAAGATCATGATGTTAAACAAAACGTTCAAGAATCAGGATGATGCTTTAAAAGTTGGCTTAAAAAATTACTTCCTACACTCCAAAAAATGCTGGGTTTAATATAACCTAGCTATTGGGTTGTTTTCAACTAACCCATTAACCCAACCTTCTGGGCAATAACCCAGCTGCTGGTTAAAAAGGTTTGTCCATATTTTACAAAGTGCTAGTTATATTTAACCCAGCATTTTTAACTGCAGGATTCTATCCTATGAATACGGTCACTCATATTTAATGGAAACTAAATGTTTTTGAGCAGACCTACGTTCTTATCCATGGAAGCCAGTCAATCAGATTACAGTTTGCCAGATTGAGAAAGTACTCAATATGTATCAGACTGTGGGTGTAGAGTCGGACACTGAAAATAACCTACTTTACGATCAGCCTACTTTTGGTCTCCCAAACATTAAAACCGGGATATGAGAAAGTCAAAATTATACACATCTGCTTCAAGTACAGATGGGTTGAAAGACACCATTTATACCCCTCATTCATACCAGGAAACTTCAAGAGGACCTGTAGGAGTAATTTAATGCATTTGCTACTTATTGATCAGAAGGGAACAACGCCTCCTTGGTAGTATGATTTATCTTGATGTAGCAATAGCCAAGTACTTATATGTCCTAGATGACCATCGCAGAAGCCATGTGCATGTGTCTAAGTGCTTATTGGAACTGTCAAGGGCTTGGCCCACCCACTGGCTGGAGTCCCCAGTTCATTTGTTGAACACAGGGCAAATGTTAAGCCCATCAGTGACCTGGACTGCCTGTTCTCTAGGAAGTTAGTCCACCCCAAAGCTGTGTTGAATAACTTACTGCGAATAGCTTTTACCAGGCCCTTCTAATCTACTTACCTCTATGAAATATTTTAATTTCCCATGTGGAAGTTTAAAGGTAAGAAATGTTCTGTAGATTACATCCGCCCATGCAGGGGACAGCGGATTATTTGTATATTATAATGGAGCTGATTGTCCAGGGACCAGCTCCAGCATACATTCTCAGAAGGCAGATAGAATGCAGGCATGTTTTTTACTTGTGCTATAAAAGCAGTGAAAAATTATTGGCTATATCGTGAACCTGAAATGTTTAATTCGGCTAAGAGGATTAAGATTCTTTATACTGTTCAGTGGATCAGCCGGCGTTTGGATTACCTGCACCTCAAGCTTACTGTACAAGTTGGAAAATAAACCTTGATAAAGATCCAGGGGCCAAACAAAACAAACTCATTACCTGCAATGCTCAAATTATGAAATTTCTGCTACTTCTGCAACCCTTCATTACGCTGAGAAAACTGAGGTGTGGGCAAGTTCTCTTTGTTTTGACTAAGGCGTAAATTGACGTGTTCAAGATATGGACCTTCGGTGATTTATCTCCTGAATTTCCCTAGCCCATAAGATCTTATTGCAAAGTACTTTTGTTTTCCAGAAAAATCCTCTTCGAAGTGATTACAGGAGATTTAGTTTTCTAAGACATCCAAGTCGCAGGTAATGCTGCGAAGCAGACAATAAACACAACAAAGGCATAGTTTCCAAAGAAAATGCATTTGAGCCTTGCCCAAAGGAGATCTCAGAGTCTCCTGGAAAAGACTCCTCTTCGGATACCTCGGAGAGTTTGCGTACGCAGCGGGAGCCGCGAGTGGCCAAGGACAAAAGATCAAACTAAGAGAACCACACATGAACTGATGAAAACAACAGCTTCATTGTGCGGCAGGCGTCCTTATCGGTACCCCCTCTCATTTGCTGTTTCCTCCTTCTTTTCCTCCCCCACTTTCTGCATTTTTCATGTGGTAACAAATGTATAAGGAAGCAATGGTTTGAAAGATTCTTCGGCTGGAAAAAAAAAGCTTTGTAATTGAAAACACACATTGAGTCAGAGGAGCCGAGCTACCAGGGGAGGGCAGAGAAAGCCCCAATGAACAAAGGTTTGAATTGCGAAACAGACAAACTAGACTCTGCGTGACATCTGACTAAATACTCTCATTGTTTTTCTCCCCAAAAACAAGTATCGCATAACTGGCGGAGGGAAAGAACAGAGGAGAGGGACGTCTGCCGAGTCCAGACCTGCTGCCTTGACTTCCCCCAGCGAGCTTCAGAAACAATCCGTCCGGTATTACGGAGACGTGCCCTTGAAAACTGTCTGACTCTGTGCAACAATATAAACTTGTGAACCGTGTTTTGGAAGCATCTGTGTTTTTCAAAAGCTATGAATGGTTTCAGACCTCCTTCAAAGAAGGTTTAAGCCCTCGAAGTTAGATAATAGGGTAAGTCACAAGTGTTTATATTGTAGCGGTTGCATCAATCTGTTGCACATTGCTGGAGAGGCATAACAGGACACTGACTCTAAGCTTAAAGTTCATGAATATTGGTTCCAGATTTCGCCCATTCATAGAGTAGCGTCTCAAATCTGCTTGTTGTGGAGAGGTATACCATTCGCAAAGGGATCAGACCAACAGTTTTCTGCACTGAAATAAGAAAATATCATTGAGACAGGAGGATGGGCTTTTCTGACTCAGGGCTAGCAACACCCTAGCAACCATTCAAAACATTAGAAACCACCCAAATCACTGTGGAAAAACACTCAGAACACCAAAGTCAACAGGCATGCATTGTTTCGAGTTTTTCAATGGGGGCTGAAAAAAAAACAAAAGCATGTTTTCATTTTAAATCTTAATATTAAGAATTGTCATTTTTCTCGTATTTATTTTTGCCTTTTTGTTTATTCAGTAGGGTGAAGAAAAAAGATATTGATGAGAGGAAAAAAATCTTGAAGAGAACATAACAAAGAGAAAAGTAATTTAGCAAAAATCTTTTATTATTTTCGTGCTTTATGTTCATTGTAAAAATATTAAAATAACTGATTTATTGCTTATTAATATATAAAACACTTCTGTCTGCCAAAGTCAAGTGGTCTAACCAACATGCAGACAAAAAGGCATAAAATAGGAAATAATGTTTATCATTAAGACTCTTAAAATATGACTTAATAATATTTTAAGATAAGTTGGTCAGGCAAGGTTAGTCTGAATGTAAAATGTCATGTGGTGCGACGCCCCAAATCTTTACTTCGAAAAGAAAAAAAAAAAAATTACTTGATAGTTACATACTACATGACGATTTTTAGAATCATTAAATATTAACATTTGTTAAAAATGATGCTTTAAAAGCCACATGACACCGGAATACAATGGTACAAAAAAAGAAGAAGAATTGATATTTTTTTCCTTGTCAGTGATGCTATCGCTAATGCTGTATTTGACTGCTTATTGTATCAATACTCATTTAGTCATTTAAACAATGCTGATTTATATTCTCAGGAGACTTGTTTCTTCTTAATGGTGGGTTTGGAGCCTGGTTGCTTACTGAAAGCCTGGTATTTCTTTGGCATCTGTCCTGAGAAGTATTGGAGTTTCTTTTTTTATTTATTTTTGGTCCCCAAACATCCCATTGAAATGCATGAGTCAGATTTTTAAGGCTTGGCAGACCAATGAGACAGCTTGTCCCCGCCTCTAAAGCGAAGCACCATTGTAATGTTGGTCTAATTGCCCTGGTATACGCTAGAACTCTGAAAAGAAGTGGACAAAAGTTCACAGTGGGTCATTTTGGCTTGCTAAGATGAAAGCCGCTTCCATTTTTAATGAGGATTAACCCAAAAGGTTCCTTTTACTCACAACTATGGAGGCTGGCAGTGTCTTATGCATGTCCTCTCTCACACCAGAGTCCTCCGAGCTGTTGGAGGGCCCCACTCCATGTGACCCTCTCCCCCATATTGGACGGTGTGGCCCCCACATTTCATACACAAATTGAGTTAAATGAGTTCAGTGCACAAATAGGGGCTTTTCATTCTGGCCTTGCAGTCCCATACTCGTTTGGAGGTCAATGTGTCAATTCGTGTAACGGAGATCCACTGTGTGAAAAGCGTGTTCGATAGAGCTTGGTACGACAACCTTTTTCAGTTTTCATGTGGAAAATACTGACACTGTTTTGCAACAGAGATATGGTGAAACACCATAAAATGATGCGCCAGACATTGCACAAATTCTAGAATGGCTCATAAATTTTGATTTCCTCTGATCTTACGTATGAATGCAATATCTTTTCTCTTGAGTAAGAGACGAAAACCTCAAATTATGTATTTAAAATCTAAAGAAATGACATGAAGGATGGAAAGGGTGGAAATATGTTCAGTGAACAAATCACGCGTCATTAGCATTGCTTAATAAGGACAACATCACTTTTACTGTTGCTCATGTGTTTAAACCTTAAATATTCAACTCTGATATGTAACTCGCACCATTTTTGACACTAACGGAAGGAATCTCCTCATTCAAAACCATGCTTTTTTTCCTGCTAAACCACTAAGATCTTTAGCCCATTCTTAACCTCCATCTAATACAACAACGTAAAAACTAAAACTAATCACATTTTGGCAATTTTTAAAAAGAAAGTGTTCATCCAGAAAATCAGGTCAGACTGACCTTCAACCCGAACCCCAGCACACACACACACAGGATTGAGGAACAGCCTGTTAGAGAACTGAAAGGGAGGGGGAGTTTGTTTATAGAGGAAAAGACTTGAAATGCAAATGTTCGTCACAACAGCATCACAAGACATCAGGACACAAACTCTTGTTTACATCACTTTTCTGGCAACTGCCTCTCATCTAACAAGTAATAAGATTGCCTATGGTTTTATTTCAGTGTTACATCTATCATACACACTGAAAAAATTATAAACGTGACACTTTTTGCCCCCATCTTTCATGAGCTGAACTCAACCAGTCAGTATCTGGTGTGACAACCATTTGCCTTACACAGTTTAACACATCTCCATCGCATAGAGTTGATCAAAGTTGGTCCACTCCTCTTCAATGGCTGTGTGAAGTGGCTGAATATTGGCAGGAACTGGAACACACCATCATATACAGTACGCCAATCCAGAGCACCCCACACATGCTCAATGGGGGACATATCCGGTGAGTATTCTGGCCATGCAAGAACTGGGATGTTATATTCAATTCATTTAAAGACTTTTTTTTTTTACACTATATTAACATATATTATAGACTAGACAAGCCAGTCTTCAGGTTTTACCTTATGACTTATTATCATTTTCTCATTAAAACATATGTACATTTCCTGAGCTGAGCTGTGGCATAAGGTGTGGTCACCTTTACTATTTTTCTAAAAAGTTTAGTAGGAATCCGCAGGATCTGGGATTTCCCCTATACAGATTTCACAAAAGGTTCAAATTTGTCACACTGACCAACAAAAAGATGCTTGAACACAAAAAAGTTTATAAAACTTTTCTGTTATTTTGCACAGTATATACTTGTTTCTGAATTTGTTATTTAATACAAAAACATTTATACATTTTTAAGTACGGCTTCAAGTGCATTTGTAATAATATGATAATCCAACAGTGATTTCAGTGATAGTAGTTGCTTTATGTTTTCTGAGAATCAAGTAACATGGTTGAAGCGTTCAATTGGACTAGTCTACAGGAACACTAGTCTAATTTCCAATAAAACTGTGAATAAATCCTTTGAGTAATGGGAAGAGCTCCCTGTTTCCCACAAGGACAAACAGCTTTTGTTTCTCTCATGCATGCTCAGAGGCAAACGGCCTTTATTGGAAAATGGTTGTGGTGTTTTTCTGAAAGATCAGTAGGACTCATTAAAGAAGTCATTATAAAAGTAGAAAAAAGCATATGACACATTGCAGTGCAGACAGATGACCTATTTATGGGGTGACTTGTAGAGCATCTATAAAATGTATAATAGACTTTTGATGGATTACAACAATTGCTAAATCCATGAAAGTGGAGGAAAATATGAACTAATCATGTTCCAATCTGACATCAGTGGTGATGTGTGAACTGGAAAACAATGTGAAAAGTCAATAGATTCAGCTTGCAGACTGGGTTTAAGTTGGAGACATTTATTAACATTTTATTATCTTAATTTCATGTTTTTACCTTTTTTATCTTTCACATTACACATGATGTGAATTTTGAAAAGAAATCGTATAGGTTACTTCCGTAAACCCTGGTTCCCTGATACACGGGAACAAGTACTGCATCTGCTAAAGATGCAATGGGAATACTTCCTTTTCCTCATAACTGAAGCCTTGTTTAATCACGCTGTGAAACTGCATGGCCATTGGTTTGTGCAGTGGAAAGATATGAACCAATGGCTCAGCGGCGGTGCTGCACGAACCTATGGCTGCGGTTCCTGCTGAAGCCCGCCATCAGACCAAAGAATCTTATTTCTCACCATCTTGGAGTCCTTCGGGTGTTTTTTTTTAGCAAACTCAGAGCTGGCTTTTCAACATACATACCAAACATACAGGCTTTCATGTGTCTTGCACTGAGGAGAGGCACTCGTCGGGTGGAGGGCTGCAGTGATGGTTGACTTTCTACAACTTTCTCCCATCTCCCAACTGCATCTCTGGAGCTCAGTCACAGTGATTTTTGGGTTCTTCTTTACCTCTCTCACCAAGGCTCTTCTCCCCCGATAGCTGAGTTCATTTGCTGGTCTTACATAGACAGGTGTGTGGCTTTTCTAATCAAGTCCAGTCAGTGTAATCAAACACAGCTGGACCCAACTGAAGGTGTAGAGCCATCTCAAGAATGATCAAAAGAAATGGACAGAAATTAAGTTATATATAAGTGTCAAGGCACAGGACCTTGTGATTTTCAGTTTTTCTTTTTAACAAATCTGAAAAAATGTGAACAACTCAACAAGCAAATATGGGGAGCTGTGTGCCTTAATGATTAATACATACATTAATGAGGGAAAAAATAAATGTAAATGATTTTTAGCAAATGGCTAAGGGATCTAAGGGAACCAGGGTTACCGAAGTAACCTGTAGGTTCTCTGTCGACACTTCAAACGCTATGGGAACACAGTTCAATCACAACGTGCTAATAACAGAAGGATGACCAAATAAGTGAAAGTGAGCCCAGGCAATAATCCGGGAAATTCAATTGCATAAGTAAGCTGGGAAAGTAACGCCCCGCTATAAGGTTGTCACAGAGATTGCGCAGTCATGTAACGCTTTAAATGATGCAAGAGTTGGGTCTGACGTTTGGGTGCATTACAGCCAAAGACATATCGATCACATAGTAGTGAGCCCCTATGCAGAGAAAGTCCTGGCATGTAATGCTGGGACATCCAGATTACAAACCTGGTAAATGTGGATGGCGAGACAGCCATCTCACAAATTATTTTAGGAAATGTCGCTAGACTGTGCCCATGATGAGGCAAAGCCCCTAGTTGAACGGGTTCTTACTCCAATGGGGCAGTTTAGACCCAAGGAAGAGTAAGCTAGTGTCAATAATTCATTAGAAAGCCTTTTGTGGCCGATAGCCCTCTGGAACAGGTGCCAAAGCAAACAAATAGCTGGTCTGACTGTCTAAAGGTGGTGCACTGCTGCACATAAGTTTAAATTGCCCTGACAGGGCAGAGGGGGTTAAAACCCCGATCTCCCTCTGTGGGGGGTAGTGCAGAGAAGCACACCACCTGCACTCTGAATGGTGTGTAGAGCACCTTAGGCACATTATCAAGCCATGGTTTCAGGATTGCAGGACTTTAGAGTCATCAGACCCAAATTCCAGGCAAACAGGGCTCACAGAAGCGCTTGCAATCCACCTACTCACTTCACCGATGCCAGTGGAAATAGCAGAACGGTTTTAAACAATAGGGACTTCAAGGTGGCCATTCGCAGGAGTTCAAAGGACACGCCCCCTCAGGGCTTTAAGTGTAGTAGGCAGGTCCCATGTGGGAATGGTGGAGGAGGTCTCACACACCTGGCTCCATGAAACGGACAACCAAGTTGACAGACAGAGAAGATCCTAGAACTAGAGACACACGTCCAAACTTTAACGGAGGACAAACAGAATGTAAGGGCTATAGATACGGCTTTGGATGCAGATAGTTCAGCTCATGTACATGGACATACTCAGTGATGCACCCACTGGGAAACCTGATGAAAGAGCTCTAGTAACTGGCGATTTTATTGTATGGAACGTGAAAATAGAGACACCAGCCACCATAGTACAAAGTCTACACCCCAGGATTACAGCTATAAGAATGAGCCACGTTCAAAAGGCAAAGGAGGTGGAGCTGCCACAATTTATAGCAATATTCTCAGTATTTCTCCGAAGACAGGCTTAATATAATTATAAATATAATTCGTTTAAAGTTATGGTGCTACATGTAATAGGAACTAGAGAAACATGTAATAGTTATAAATCCCCTGTGGCTACTGTATACAGGCCACCAGGGCACCATACAGACTTTATTAAAGAGTTTGCTGAATTTCTAACTGAGTTAGTACTGGCAGCAGATAAAGTCTTAATTGTTGGAGATTTTAATATCCATGTTGATAAAGAAAAAGATGCGTTAGGATCTGCTTTCTTAGATATTCTGAACTCTATTGGGGTTAGACAGCACGTATCAGGATCTACTCACTGTCGAAATCATACTCTAGATTTAGTACTGTCACATGGAGTTGATGTTCTGCGGTCAGCCGTCACACCGGCGTGATTTGGGTCTTTTTTTCTTATCAGTTCAAAAGACACTAATATAACTCTGTTGATTTTAGTCACACAAGTAAGTGTTATATACCATTCGAATCTGTTAAATGTCTACTTTTTTTGAGTTCACTCTCAGTAACAACAAAAGTGTGTGCTTAATAAGGAAAATAAAAAGAAGTATGCACGATTTTTCTTTGTTCTCTCTGCAAACTGTTTGTAAAAAGCCGTCACTACAATGAACTGAAACTCCCCGAAAACAGGACACACAGACATGAGAAACATATCTATATAAATTATACATATACTGACATCAACATGCTCACAGATGTTTTTGTGTGTTTGTTTTGTTTTTAGTGATTAAAAACCTGCTGCATGATAAACCTGGATGACATATACTCGAGTCTCTTCAAGCTGATCGCCTCTAGGGAGTGCTGTACCAACATCAGATGTTCATCTGCACTGATATTCTCTGGTAAAACAAATTCCCTGAATACTGATGGGGGTTATTTTTTCTTGAATTTTTGCAAAGCAGCAGCAAAAACTCAAATATAAAAGGTATTTACAGGGTTGACTTGTTTTCTGGATTGACTCAAAGTCTGTTCACATCTCTGTAGCTCTGTGCTCAATAATGTGTCTTTGACCTTTATTGTGTATATTTTAATTATACTGTGTTGTAAATTAAAAATAATCTTTTTTAATCTCCTCCCATTCTTTCTACCTGACTTACCTGTCACTGTCACTAATGGCCAATTAATGGTCCCACTGGGGAGTGGTCTTTGTCTATTCAGGTGATAATCACTGAATATTAATGGATATTCTCACGCCCCCGCATATAAGCTTTCAGCCTCAAAACATGTCTTTTAAAATTTAAAACACTATATTGTTTTCTGTGAATAAGTAATAGAAATGATTTTTTTACATCATTCTGAAGTAAATATTCTAACCTAATAGGCTGGTTACTCTAAATTCTTATTGAGGACCATTCACTATGGCTTGGATGGCCTTAGTTTAGAAAGTTTTATTTTCCCAAAACTTAGTAACCTCATATTTTTTTTCTAAAAAATGCAAACATGTACATCCAACCAGGTCACATATTATTGTAGCACAGTTTCTGCTGTTTACAGAAACAATTATGTGTTGGTCAATAGTATATTATAAGTAGTTGAAATTATCACAATATCAGAGCATGTCCAAACATCTTAGGGACCCCAAAATAACCTCAGACCCCAGAGGGTTAATGGTGTTAAAATCCTGCAGCAAAGCGAAGATATCTCAGATCATTATCTAGTCTTGTGTAAGCTCCTTATAGATAAACCTGTAAATTCTGCATCTCGTTACAAGTATGGTAGAACTATCACTTCTACCACAAAAGATCTTCCTGATTTATCTCAATTCTTGATCAGGTCTAATAGCGCAGAAAAACTTGATGATGCAACAGAAACCATACACTCTCTCTTTTCTAGCACTTTAGATACAGTTG
>JAUMHI010000074.1:12243053-12266410 GCA_032359435.1 Enteromius unitaeniatus | reverse complement strand
AGACTACAGCTGGTTCAAAATGCAGCAGCTAGAGTCCTTACTAGAACCAGGAAGTATGAGCATATTAGCCCGGATCTGTCAACACTGCACTGGCTCCCTATCAAACATCGTATAGATTTCAAAATCTTGTTAATTACTTATAAGGCCCTGAATGGCTTAGCTCCTCAGTACCTGAACAAGCTCTTATCACATTATAGTCCGCCACGTCTGCTGTGTTCTCAAAACTCTGGCCATTTGATAATACCTAGAATATGGGAATCTACTGCGGGTGGCAGATCTTTTTCTTATTTAGCACCCAAACTCTGGAACAATTTACTTAATACTGTTCGGGAGGCGGACACACTCTGTCAGTTTAAATCTAGATTAAAGACACATCTCTTTACTCTGGCTTACACATAACTCACTGATACACATTTATTAATCAAATCTGTTAAAGGATTGTTAGGCTGCATCTATTAGATCAGCCGGAACCGGGAACACTCCCCGTAACACACAATGTACCCGTTACATCGAGAGAAAAAAAAAAGAATGGCATGTCTGGGTGCTGGGTGTCTGGCCAGAGGAGAACAGGACCCAACTAAGCCTGGTTCTCCCAAGGTTTTTTTTCCCCATTCTCTCATGGATGGGGTTTTGGTTCCTTGCCGCTGTCGCCTCTGGCTTGCTTAGTTGGGGACACCTGATTTCTAGTGATTATCGTCATTTTGATTACAGAGACCATCTCTGCATTTGATAAATAAACAGTTTACTCTCGTCATTATACATTACCATCACTCTGTTGTTCAGTGCTTTGCTACAATCTGTATTTTTAAAAGGGCTATATAAATGAAAGTGACTTGACTTGACTTGATAGTACACCTAGCAGAAACAAAGACTATTTCAGAGCGTAGATGCATCTCTTTGACAGAGCTCTAGCTTGCAAAAGAGAATGATAGTTCCTCTCTGATTCTTCTGATGACCTGAGGGATCAGAGCCATTGGCAGAACATGTAAAGAAGTAAGCTGGGCCATTCTTGGGCCAGCATGTCGTTCTTCCTCGCTAAATAGGCAAGGCAGCAAGTATTGCTCTCTCCGAATGGAGATGTCAGTATCTGCTTTCCCTGTCTAAGAATGGAGGATCCACTCTTCTGAGGGGACTGAGCTCTGTGACAGAATGTCTGCACCTTGTTTTAGTTTTACACCACTGTCATACTATCTGAGCAAACTCTATCGGCGATCCCTCAGGCATGGATGGAAGACGTGGCAACCGTGATGATACTGCTACCATTTCAAGGCAGGTGATGTGCAGGTTTACATTGGTATCAACCACAGGCCCACAGCAGGTGCACCCACACACAAAGCATGCCAGCTTTGCTGGAGGCATCTGTCAGGATCACCTTCTCCAGCTGAACATTCCCAGAGGGACTCCTCGTTCCATCTATCGAGTGTTCTTTCTGTTCTCTCTGTACCACAATTCTTGACCAATAAAATAGCTTCACTACTGAAAAGCTATTAGATTCGGAAAACAGCGACGTTACCAACAGGCTACTGAAAATTGTAGTTAAACTAGTAGTGTCACTATTTGTAGCGACGCTACTGCCCATCAATGACGATTTCACTTGTGGTAGCTAGAATTTTATCTTAAGAACTTACCTATTTGAAATAAGCTCTAGGTGAGACTGCCCTTTCTCGCTGGAAGGCAGCAGGGTAAGCAAGTGGTCCACTGCAGAGGCTTTTCTAAGGCGAGCTGGCTTTTTAGTCAGGATTGGTGAAGAGTATCGTCGTTGCTGAAAGAGAAGAAATTTGAATCCCTTGGTGAAGCGGCCGCATATTTATATTTGCGGGGTTCGGCGGGAACCGTAACGGTTCTTGCAGCACCGCTGCTGAGCCATTGGTTCATATCTTTCCACTGCAAAAAAAACAATGGCCGTGCAGTTTCACTGCGTGATTGAATAAGGCCTCAGTTAGGAGAAAAAAAAGGAGTTTTCCCATAGTGTCTTTAGCAGATGCAGTATTAGTAAAGTGTTGACAGGAAACCAAAATTTTACAATACAAGTTTAACCGACTGCATTCAAGTTCATTCATAATTGCAGTTTGAGTCCAAGTACCCCATGGTTGAGTTAACCAACAAACCAAAAACAATTATATATTTTTTCACAATTATAGTTAATGCCTTCATTTTTTATTGGTCAGTGGAGAAATCAAAGTTCTGGGTCTGGGACATGACCCAGCCTGGACTCAAACCTAGGTCTCCATTACCACACCAGTGCTTCATGTGTCTGGAGCAGCACGTAAGCAACTCTAATTAGGGTAAATCGTACGGAGAAATCAGCAGGGGACACTATGAAAAGCTTGTTTAATTGCCCTGGCCTGCATAAGGAATTTATTGTTGCTAAGCAAAGTTTAAGTAAACAATGGAACACCAATGTTTGTGATTTGGAATTTCATGAAGACTACTATAATTACATTTGACAGTTATAAGACTAATTATATTATAATGAGGACCTTCTTATTAAAACTTATTAAAAAATTTGAGCATCCATGTCTGTAATTTGAGTTTTTCACTGAAAATCCTGACATTACCCTGGTCTTAGTTGGTTGAAAGTGGTCAAACTGAACTCCCAACTAGATCAAGCTGCTGTTCAGCTTGTTTTAGGTGGTTAGTCAACTGGTCTCCCATCCTGACTAGCTAAAACCAGATTGCTTAACCAGCTATAACTAGAATACCAGTTAAAATTAGCTAATTAGCTGGGCTTGTTTCAGTTTTTGTTGTTTTGACCTGGGGTCCATTTCCTAAACAACACTGTCTCTGGTGGCTTAACTGCCATAGCATGATGCATTGCTAATTAACTAGCTATACCTGACTCTTGAAACACTGGTTAGAACTACTGTACCATTAGTGACATCAAGCTAGTGGTGGTAGTAATAACTAGCTTATTAATCAGTACGAGATCAAACTGCTTGCACACCAATATGGTCAAATTGTCATAAACACTTCTTTAATAAAACATAGAAGGAAATCTGCATGATATAGATTGTACTACATCTTAGCTTGATTATTTGCTCAAGTGTGTGATTTACTCATGTCTATACGTCATACTGACATGAAACAGTACTTCTAACCACAGGAGTTCCAACCACACCGCTTTGTGATGCTGTTTGCAAATGTTTGTTGGATTCTGGAAACACCAAGTCATTGGGCAATGTTGGTAACAACAAAACTTGCAAACATAGTTAGCTAACAATGCTTTTGGGAAACACCTCAGGTTCTCAAATTCAACTCACTGATTCAGTGTTTCAGTTGCAGCGGTTAACAGCTCATTGAGGACAAGAGCCTTGGTCAAGTGATTCACAAATGTGGTCTTGATAGGTCTCATAGTATTATTATTTTTCAAAAATATAATCTTTTGATAGTGAAAGCCGGTGTTACTGTTTAGGAGTCATTATACTAAAAAAATAAAACTTGGAAATTTTATGGATAAAGAGAAGCTTTAAGTAGCCAGCCACAGTAGGACAATGTTACTTAAAAAAAACAAAACATTGTTTTCTCTCATATGTCATAAAATTGTTTAACATATTATTTCCAAATTTCTTCTGAAGAGGCACTTCCACAATTCATCCTTAGAGAAAAGTCCCCTGCTAAGCGTGCTGTTGAGTACTTGCATTGTTGAAGATGAAGACCATTTACCACAAGCTTTTGTTGACATCATGACAGCATTTCCTTTGACCTTTGTGTAGATCAGTAGTGTGGTTCTTTCGAGGGAACGGGCTTCATCAAACCCACCAGCATTCCCAGGATGTCAGACACAATTAACCATCTTAACATCCTCCGCTATATTCAGTTCATTCAAATGTCATTGAGAGTCTCTCAGAGTCCAAAAGAGAACAAAGTCTAATAACAAATATGTTAATGTGGCCATTTTTGATGATATATGGGGAACACAAACTTATGGACGGCGAGGGGTTTATCTGAAATTAGGTGAGAATCTTTTTGTTTGTCCTAATGAACACCACAGTTAATGACATCACAAAAACTTGTTTGCTGTTAAAGACAAAACAGCTATTATTCTCCCTCACTTGGTCTATGACCTTGTAAACAAGAAAGCCTTGGCATCCTCTGGGTGCCATTTTGAATAGTTTGCGCATCTTTGTGGGTCTGGTCCTTTAAGGTCATTCCATCCTGACAGGCTTTCCATTTTCAATTTGGATTTTGCATCATGTTTTACCATATATAAAACATAACAGTCCAAATTCATAAATTGGGAATGTTTCAGAATTATCAGTTTCTGTTCACCAGGAATACAGGCGCACACATTTAAATTAGCATACAGTAAATGCACACTCTACATAACCATCCCCCTCCATTCAGCCGGTCTGGTGTCTGTGAGAATGCCAGCAGTTATTAAAATTCCAGGATCTGAGACATGTCCAATCATATAGGCCCATTGATCCACACACAATGAATGTAATGATGGGCAAAACTGGCATGAATATTCAAAAAGATCACATGAATGAGACATCAAGAGGCCACACTTGTATAGCACTCATATTTTTTTCCGCTATGCATTAAAATTGCATCCAGTTTCCACTGTCATGATTAAGAGAATTAATTTGCTTCTGTATCTTTAAGGCTACTAATTATTCTAAGGCTTCTATTTTGATTGGCTAATTGTCCACAGACTAGTTTAGATTCATACAGCAAGAGCTACAAGAACTCTGCTGCACACTCTGCTGTACACTGCTGTAATGGAGTATGTAAGCATAGCTGGTTATAAGTTAAAAGAGTTTATGACCAACAACCTTACAGGAGTCATACAAAGCCAATTATCCACTAGCTTACATGATTCTTTGGGGTTTCAATGGAAAGTTTTAATATAGTTTGTTTTAAAATTTCTCAAAGATAGTGTAAAAAATGCTCATTTTAACCTGTCAAAAACAGCTCTTTTGAAATCACTCCGTGAACTTCCCTTTAAATCTTCATGAGCTCCGCTGACTCCGCCCCTCTTTTCCGAGGCACTCTTGGAGGATCTTTTTTTAGCCGTATCCATAGTGAAATTTTCTAATTAGCACAATATTAGGAAAGGTGATTTGCAAACATTCATTAAAAGACATTATACTCACTGCTTCTGTAGGTGAGGCTGGATCATGAATGATTTGCATGAACATAAACGCATTTCCATAGATCAAGGGCATGTTTCTCTTCAGAACCAAACATAGTGTTAATCGTCTGAGTCTTCAGTCACTTAGATGTCAGGGGTAAATGACTACTGCTATGTTCATTGATACATTCAACAACAAAACACCTCAATCGCTTAGGAGTCTAGCTTGTCTCTGCGTCTCTGTGTGATGACGGCTCACTCAGAGTGGGTCTGAGGTAAGACACCAGTTCAGTCTGTGTGACACCCTGCTGTAATTCAACTATTGTGGGAGTGGTCACATAGACATGCATTTGAGAATGGCTTGATTTCAGAAGGGGCAACTTATTTTTATTATATTAAAACAAAACTACTGGTGGATCTTTATCATTGTAGGGTGGTTGTGTACACACACTCCCAACACACATTTCAGTCCAAACAGCTTGAAAAAGTGCATATGGCACCAGATGACCCCTTTAAAAGGCCAGCTTAGACAAGCATAAATTTCCTTGCTGGAACTGGCTGGTTTGTGTTGGATTCTAGTTGGTCTGCCTAATGGACCAGCCATGCTGTTCTCCAGAAAAACTCGGTCTTTCTGATGCACAGTCTAGCTGGTGAACCTAGGTCAGAGACAGATGTTAATCAGTAAAGTCTCCATTTGGTTTTTAAAAGAAACTTGCACTCTTGTCTTTACTCTTGTGAATTGGCTTGAACAACCTTAAAATGTCCATGAATTGGAAATGTGAATTGGCTCAATCAATTTGAAAACTGTTTTTTCAGTGTAATTACCATAAACACATTTACGATACCATGCATGTCAGATTTTATTGTCGTTTTGAGATTTTATTAAAATGAGAGTTTGGCAACCAGTTTGTGAGATTTTGTTATATTCCCTATTCAGTGAGAGAGCAGCTACAGTATACAGTACATGCATGAAAATAGCTTCCTGAGAGGGCATTCCC
The DNA here is from genome assembly GCA_032359435.1 of Enteromius unitaeniatus. Classification (NCBI taxonomy): domain Eukaryota; kingdom Metazoa; phylum Chordata; class Actinopteri; order Cypriniformes; family Cyprinidae; genus Enteromius; species Enteromius unitaeniatus. The sequence goes on along the minus strand of JAUMHI010000074.1, from coordinate 12,260,338 downwards.
AAGAAGAACGAAGAGAACACCTGAATGCCTGATACCTACTGTAAGGCACACAAAATGGTATACCCTTTTTAACAGTTTTTAAGTCGTTGTCTGATGTGTCACATTCTAGAATCACACATTCTGTTGTAACCCAACCTCCCTCATAGAAGAAGAAAGTAATTATTTTTCCGAGAATAACATTGAGAGCAATAAAACCCTGGATTTTCAAAAGTTTATGGTAAAAACCAGGGATCTCCAATAGTGCTTCTTGAGAACTATGATCCTGCAGACTTCAGTTCTAACCATGCTCCAACTCATCTGCTTGTAATTATCACGCAACCCCAAAGACCTTGATTAGCTGGTTCAGGTGTGTTTGACTGGGTTGGATCTGAAATCTGCAGGATAGTAGCTCTCCGGGAGCAGGGTTAGAGACCCCTGGCATAGACTTGTTCTTGAATGATTGATTTATTGGTTGCATGCCGGTCTGTTATTGTAAGGACATTGAACAAAATAAACTGTAATTGGTTGCTTCACATGTCTGAAAGACAACCTTTTGGAGTGGTCTCAAACTCAATTCCTGGAGGGCCACAGCTCTGCACAGTTAGGTTCCAGCTAGCTTCAACTTACACCTGCGTTGAAGTTTCTAGTTATTCTGTAGACCTTGATAAGCTGGATCATGCTTGTTTGATTAGGGTTAGATCTAAACTGTGCAGAGCTGTTACCCTCCAGGAATTGAGTTTGAGACCAGTGTGCTGTTGCATGCTCTACAGCAGGGTTCTCCAAAGGGGTTCTCCTTGGAGCAGGGTAGTAAGTAAAGTATTCAGAAATGTAACTCTCCAAGAACAGGGTCCCGAGTCTATTGCAAGTAAAAGCTGAGTTGCAGTCCTGATCTTCCACTGTCAGCCTGAAGGTCTACCTACACCAGACTAGTCCTACCCAGGCTCAGTGAATAGCACTAAAATTATATCAATGTGAATCTAACAATATATTGTTTTAAGTTTTTTGTATGGTTAAAAGGTTAATGCTTAAACTGATTTCTAGATGTGATTAGGTAGCATTTTATAGGTTTACTGTCTTCTTATTGTGTTATTTTTGCCAGGATATAAAGGATAATTATCAAAAGCTATGTCTGCAACACACGTTACACACGTGTGTATCCATCCCACTGCATACTAAACCCAGAGCTTTCTGTGCCAACGCACAAAACAGCACTGGCACACACACCTTGGCAGACTTTCTGATTACTTCCTTTCTTGTTCACTCACTCGGACGCCTACCCACGTTTCGCTTCAGGCTGCATTTCAAATCGTTCTTAATTTTTCATGAGGACCTTTTCGTTTCGTTCCTCCCTGGAGCTGAGGTCTTCTTCTGCCAGGAACATTAATTCTTTATTCCTCTGCATCATCTGCAACTTTCGTGCCAACAGCTGTCACTTGTCAGAGCCTGTGAAAATGGGTTTCGGTCACAGATTTCTCCCATTCTGGTTTCAGGGTATTTTGAGTTTTAACACTGTTCGGACAGTAAGTGTTCATCAGGGTGTCTGTGAAAAAGTCTGTGAAAGAACACATATATGGACATGACAACTAAAAACAAACTGTTCTAGATAAGAGTAAGGGTAGGGGTAGGAATAAGTTACTGACTACATGAGTGAAAAATAAAAACTGAAATGAACTGTGACTTGATGAATGAATTGTGACTTTGTAATTAAATTTTTCAGACATACCACTTCAGTGAACGGTACAACCTTTCTAAATGGTATGTTCACAAGTAGAACTAAATCATTCTTGAGTGCTTGAATGATTCTGAGTAGTTCTTGAGTCAATTCACTGACTCATTCAACCAAGAATCAGATCTTTTGAGTCAGTCATTGAAACAAAGGATTAAATAAGTTACTTATATGTAAATAGTTACACACACACATATAAATATACATATACATATATATATATATATATATATATATTAAAAATATGGCTGCACATAAAAAATCAAAGAAACAAGCACTGTTATTAAAAACTTTAACTTTTTTGAAAGTTTTTAATAATAGTGCTTGTTTCTTTGTTTTTTTATGAAACACCATGACAACTGACGAGATGGGTGGAGACATGAATCAAACACCAATGCAACATACAAGGTAGGCAGAGACATGAGAGTCCATGAATGAGACAGAGACCAAGAATCAGACGGAGACCAAGACTTCCTGGACCAACCAGACAGCGAACATGTCCTCCTGGACTGACCAGTCAGCAACCATGTCCTCCTTTACCGACCAGACATAACTCCCTCCGAGACTGTACAAGCAGTGAACGCGTCCCTCTTATACCCTCCGGACTGTGACCCAGAGGTCTCCATGGGTTGAGCAGCCACAAATGGGGGCTCTGGAGATTCTACGGCTGACACCAACATTTCCAGAGGTTGTGCAGCCATAAGTGGACCTAATGGATAATCCGAGCCACCCACAGGCTCCGGATGTTCTGGCCCTGGGACATCCCAGTCTTCGTGGAACTCGGGTGGTATGTGTACCTCATCCGGCTCTGGCGCGTCTGGCGATACCGAACCTGGCTCACCAACCAGTTCGGGGCGGGGTCTGACAGGGTCTGGCGGATCCGGCCACACAAGATCGGGATCACAGACAGGGTCTAGTGGCTTCAGCCACACGAAACCCAAATCGCAGACCGACATCACTGGACACGGCTCCTTGTACCATTTAATGGGGTTATGACTGTGTGGGCTAGGAGCCGCGAGCACCTTCAGCAGTGCCTCAGGCTGCGTAACTGGGACCGATTGGACACAGCCCCTCTCGCTGTGATGTGGTGTCAGAACCCATCACTAGCATGTTAGAGATCGCTAGTGACAGCTCTTTCAGCTATAAAACCTGAACCGACTGAGCATCAAACTGCACTCCTGGCTGTATAATGGGACTGATTGAACTTTAAACAGCGAGCGGTGTTGGCAACCACGCTGCTGGATTGGTGTCCGCGGATTCAGCCGCCATTTTGTGCAGGCAAGAGGCAATGCAAGAGAATGGTCAGAGTCTGTGCTTGGGTCAAAACAGTCAATATAATCCAAAGGGCAAGACAGAGACGGTGCAGAGATGGTGGTCCAAAATAGGTGAGGTTGGCAACGAGGAATCCAGATAACAAGACACGAATGGAACGCAAGGACCGGGTTGACAGAGTAATGAACCGTGAAGACACACATCCAGGGATTTATACACAACAAACTAGGTCAATGGGTGGAGCCAACAATGAAACACCATGACAACTGACGAGATGGGTGGAGACATGAATCAAACACCAAGGCAACATACAAGGTAGGCGGAGACATGAGAGTCCATGAATGAAAACACAAAACTCACACAGTTTACAGGGCGCTGGAGTGCCATCCAGTGTCCTGAGCTGGCCCATCCAGCTGATCATGACAAAAACATTGAAATATTTTTTTACAATTGTCAGACACATTGCACTTGTATTTTTCATTTTTATCTGCTCATTGATTTTCTGGGAATAAAACCGGTGACCTTGATGTAAGTGGTGCGACATTTACAAAAGGCTAATAATTTCATTTATGGCTTTAAATTAATGTATCAGAGCATTTAATATCCCACAATGTCTGCAACCTCATGGTGATTGGAAGATCCCATCACAACCAAATCCTTCACTTTATCTTTAATATATTTCGCTACAATAGAGGCACCTATAGAATAGTATATCTCATCTGTTTCCTCCTTTTCATTTTACTTTCCCTTCAGGTCACGCAGGGGTTACCGCCACAACTGCTGGCACGCCCCGTTCTGCGTAAACGTCAGAGTCACTCACAATTTATATGTTATATGAGACATTTATATGTTTTCTTTTTCCGCCTCTTCTTTGCGTTTTGGAACTGATATCAACGGACTATCTAAAAGCCACATGGCTCATCAACGGGCCTCTGCGTTTTGGGCTGAGGACACAGATGAGCAAACCCTTTATCCCTCCCTAGCTCTGTTTATGGAGTCGCTTCCAATCTTTGATACGGTTGAGACTACGAGATAAAAAGCGATCAAGAGGATGCCAAGTCCATGTGTCTGTGATGTGCGCTTAAGCTCAGTCTCCTGCAGATTGGCTATTCTTTGAAAAGAGGAGACAGATAGGCAATTGCCTTAATTTCCCTGATAAGACAATGAATCACTGGAATTTGTCAGAGATAATTGAGTGCTGTTCTGGTATGCTCCTCGCTGGAGTTAAGTGGAAATCCTGGTCACACCCCCCTCAAATCTTTTGCAGATGTAGAATCGCTATTATAAAAAGCTGTCTAAGTGTGTCTTTTTGAATGCCTCATGGTTTGGTGGAATAACTCAATTGCTTTAAATGTGCGCAATATTTTCATGTGGACTCAGAGGAGGTTTATGGTTGATCTGGAATTTGAACTCTGGCATTTGACACAATCTCAAAACGTGATATGCGGGCTGAAGAATTGCTTGTAAAATTAAAAATTGAAGTCTGTGATGCGATGGTGAGGTTATTTGTTTCATTTAGAATGTGCATATCATATCATTATTAGTTTTTTTGAACAGCTTATTGACCAAAAACCTGTCCAACATTAGGTAAACCAATGGTGAGTAATTGTGGGAAACCTGTTTGAAAACAGTAGCTAAACAAAGAATAGCACGCTACTTACTGGAATAGTTCACCCAAAAATAAAAAAAACTACCCCATATTTTACTCTCCACAAAGCCATACTAGGTGTTTATGACTTTCTTCTTTCAGACAAACACAGTCAGAGCTTTTAAAAAAAATTATCCTGGCTCTTCTTATGCTTGTTAATGCGGGTGGATAGTGACCATAAGTTTGAAGTTTTGTAAATCAGACCTATCAGCAAATACTAAAAACTGACTGACTGAGCGCAAAGATACTTCTTCATCTTTGTACTTTAATGGTGGTTGGCATACAATTTCATAAGGTGCATTACCGTCACCTGCTGGCTAGAGTGGTCCTGCTTCTTGGCTGACTTCTGACTCAACGTACGGCGTATGAGGTAAGTTGCGTTATACATCGCATCACAGGGCAGCCAAGAAGCCGGAACTCGAACTAGTAATATTTAAGTTCGATCTGCTTCAGAGGACGTGTTATAACCCCGCAAAGGTGTATAGGTTAGTTTTATGTTGCATTACTTGCAAATATATCCAATTTACGGAGCTTCAAAATAATGGTCACTATCGACCTGCACTATCAAACTTAAAAAAATTATTTTTTTAAAACTTTGACTGTATTAGTCTGAAAAAAGAAAGTCATACACACATAGGATGGCTTTAGGGTAATTAAAATATGGGGTAATTTTCTTTTTTGGGTGAATTATTCCTTTAATTTCTTCCATGGCTGTCATAATAGTAAGAGTAATATGCTAGTCAAAAATCTGGAATTCATTAATTTTGCAGTTCACTTGGAAGTACACACACCCTACCATTCAAAGGTTTAGGGTCAGTAACATTTGCTTCTGAATAGCAAGGCTGTAGTTATTTGATTAAAATACAATTTTTAAAAAGTTATATTTTAAAATGTTTTTACAATTTAAAACAGATGTTTTCTGTTTCAGTACATTTAAGAATTAAATTTATTTTGTGATGAAAAGCTGCACTTTCAACATCATTACTCCAGTCTTCAGTGTCACATGATCCTTCATAAATCACTCCAATTTGCTGATTTACTGCTCAAGAAACATTTCTCATTATTAATTTTGAACCATGAAATTTATTTTAAGGAATTGTTTGATGAATTGTAAGTTCAAAAAACAGCATTTATTTGATATGTATAATATATAAGTATATGATTCCACTGTATGATTCTTGTGCCATCTCCAACGCACCCAGTGATATATTTATAATGATACTTCCTCACCGAGGCCAAGTTTCTAGTCAAACAATAGCCGTTAATTGACATGTAAACGTAGATGGTCATTGATGTATTTGTATGACGTCAAGAAGTTGCAGAAGTTCAAAACAAGTGGTTTTGGGAGCCTATTAGATGCTCTTTTTGGACTCGGAAGGGAGTTTTAGGTTCTGAAAGTTACCGTGTATTTTCCTACACAAGGCTTTTTTTCACCAAAAAGATCAAGGAAGATTTGTTTCCTCGTGAGGTGACCTCATAAGTCATTGTTTCTCTTTTGTTAATCATACAGTTGTTCATAGGGAAACCCTCCAAAGACCCAGCAATCTCCGCGGACCAACATCACAAAAGACATCTTGCTCCCAGACCCCGACAGCTGTTTCTTTTTTCTTCCGCCACACAACCTTTATTCATTCCGTCCATGTATCTGATTTGTTTGCAATATAATCTAAAAGGAAGAAAACTCCTGAGGAAGTGGTGTGAGAGCTAGCTACTTTCCCTCAAGAGGGGCTATTATTCTTTAACAGTGTTTAGAGTCTAAGGCCTCTGTTGTTTTTCATTACGAAAGGAATCACCTTGGCTTTGCCAAGGATCTTGATCAAAACCAGCCGCTTATGACTTTTAATTGAAGCAAGCTGGACCTCCGTGTAGAGCTCAATAGACATAATGTGACAAGTTATCCCATCTCTTTAACAGCATTTCTTGAAAACAAAGCAGAAAGAAAAACACATTGAATGGCTTTTCTATTAAGGCAATCTGTATTTGTCATAATTCAGCGTCTAGATTCTAATCAAGGAACCATAAATCCAGTTTGGCATTTGCCACATCTCAGGGGTAGCTTCGTGCACTTTTTTTGTGAGCGTTACTGACGTGTTGCGATTCTTTTTGGTGCTCCCTCAGGTCGACTGTAGCTAGAACGAAACTAAGCACCGTCTAGGTTTAAAGGCCGGCAAATCACAATTACTCTGTTATTTCTCCCACACATTCTCCTGATTCTCCTCATTCTCCTCTAGAAAAAAACTCAATAATCTCAAACATTTTCATCAGATTCACCAATGTGCCAATTATATGAGCTATTCTATTATCATTCATTAAAATATCATTCAGTTTGTTAGGGTCAGGGTTTGTTTTAAGAGAAATATCTGAGACACTGTTGATTGACAGATGTTTTCTTATTCATGACCTGAGAAATGACCTGAATTTCCTCATTTTATCTTAGCTGTTGTGGCCCCTTGACACATCATTAAAACTAGTGTGGTATCCAGCACCCATGACCATAACCTTTGACTCCATATATTTTTTCAGGATTTAGGAGTTTGTGAATTATTCAGTGACAGCTTTCTACAGAATTGTGCATACAGTTTATTTTGTGACGTGCAAATTGTTTGGCTTGTGCAGTGCAAATTTTTGTTTGCCAAATGTGAAGCCTTTTCAAACAACCATCTACATTCAGCAGTCACTTCATTAGACACCTTAGTAGGACTGCTTGGACCACTTTTGCATTGAACTGCCTTCATTCTTCATGGCATTGATTGTGCTAGAAATATTTCTCAAAGGTTTTAGTCCATATTGACACCATGTGAATCTCCCATTCCACCACATCTCAAAGGTACTCTATTGGACTGAGATCTGGAGGTCATTTGAGTTTAGTGAACTCATTCAAGAAGTTCAAGACACCAACTTTATATGTTTTGTCTGTTTGTTCACATGACAGTTATGTTTTAGGTGTCAAGGTGAACATATTTTGTTCAAAAGAATTTGGATTTATATACTTTACGCAACTGTGTGGCTGTGAATTTGAGATGTGGTGAAAATGACATTATTCAAGGGCAAAGACGGACTGCTCCTCTGTCCATTATTGGACATTGTTATTGGACAGATTCAATAAGATGTGGAAGTGTCATTTTAAGAGAGTTATCAATAGTACAATTTTCAGTTTCTATTTGGCATGCTATTTATATACAGAAATTGACTCTGCTGGGCATATGATATGGATGTGATCTATCATACATAGTTTTGATGTAATACGCACCTACCCCACACCCCTAATCCTAACCAATCATAACCTGTGCACAGCAATGTCAATTTCAAAATAGTATGCCAAATAGAAGTGAATGGAATTTATATGCACATTTCTTAGATTGGGTTAGAGTGTTTAATTATTTTTAAGACACCAAGCTTAACTTACTCTGTGGGAATTTAAGGAAGGACAAACCATTGTTATTATCACTGACTAAACCTATTAAATTTATTCAATAGATCGGTAGATGAAAATGTAAACTGAACAAAAAACTACTAACTGGAAACAAAAATAAAACTGAGCTAAATTACAAAAAACATTAAATTAAGAATGTAACTAAATTTAAAATAATAAACTATACTAGTACATAAATAATACTAAAATAACATCCTTATAATTGAACTTTCTTGCTTTTCCGAGATTCCTCTCTCCTGTCAATTACGAAAACTCATAAAATAGGTCAAGTAGTGAGTAGAACTGCTCCGGGTGTGTGTTCACGGTGTGTGTGTGTGGTTGATCACTTCTCACGGCTCTGTGTATGCACTTGGATGGGTTGAATGCAGAGCATAAATTCCTAGTATGGGAAACCATACCTGGCCACATGTCATGTGCCTTCCTTTCCTTTCCTAGAAGTGAAGTGACTAGAGCACCATTCACCTTCATCCTCATTCCTGCCATCCTTTTACTTTATTTGGTAATTCACACCATTCTATTTTGCTTTTCTGCTTTCACTACTCATCTATCAGAAAGCTTGATGTCTTCCAGGATGCTCTTCGAGTCGAAAACCTCTCCCAGGAAGATCTTTTTGATGTGTGCTCGCTCGCGTTGCTCTCGGTTTTGAGCCACGCTGAACAACAGGCGAATGTGGGAGGCAGACGAGCGGCGAACGGTCTTGGCATGTGATCAGTGGAATAACACAGAGGGATTCAATATGTCCGCCGGCATTCGCAGTGGATGACTGAACCGAAGCAGGACAATCAAACACGGAGGACGCACAGTGCTCGGCTTCTCTCAGAGATGTTCGAGTTTCATCACCCTCCAGAAAAGGAAATGATTCATAACGGTTAAACGGGAATAATTAGGCAAAAATAAAGAAAGCTGCGAGGCATCTGTAACCCCTGAGCCAATTTTATCTTTCATTTCAAGGTCACTCGCTCGCTATCTCTCAATAGCTGATCATAAATCTTAGCGTGGAAGTGGCCCCTCCGGCACCAAAAGGAAAGACGGCCCGGCTCAGGAGGTTTGTGCGAAAGCACCGTCAGGGGGAACACAACTAAGACTCACATCCAGGAAGGCCTTGGCAAAGCTTCAGGCTTAAAAACAAACACAATGTCCCGACGCCCAGTGGATTCGCCAAAGGTTAAAACAATATCGCCTGTGCGATTAATTCAGCCAATCAGCTTTTTTGTCAGCTTGGCTTGCATGGACACGCTTCTTGTCTCTTTTACGTGTCGCCGACATAGACCATCACGTCGTTGTTTTCCGCCGACCGCTGTGTTTATTTCGGCCAAAATATTTAGCGACTCTGCCTAATGAGAATCAGTCGTGCAGCCAGCGGTGCTCAAGGGAAGGGTTTGAAGTGGGACTCCTCTGAAGAAAGGAAATGATAACACACAGCTGGAGACGCAGCCGTAAAGAAACCCCCAGACACCCATCATGGACATTTACCATTCATCACGACAGAAATTTTGCTTTATACATTAGAGCAGTCATAACAACCACAAGTAGACTGAGTAATACCATCATTCATTCCCTTCGACGTGCTTTCGGTTAGTCTTCGTTCAACTTTTCCACATTCTGCTATTTGTATCTATTAGTTGTAACTGTAAACTGCACAAAAGGGAGAAAGCTCAACAAAAGCTTAGCATTCTACAAACGGGCTATTTGTACGGTTGTTAATGTTTTGACAGGCAGACTATTGTTATGTAGCAACGAAGGCATTTACATAATTTAGCAATAACGTAAGAACTTACATAACAACTCATTCATTTCAATTCAACTACAGCTCCCAGCTTGGCCCCACGATTCGCAGACGCTCTGCGGCCAGCAGAAACGACTCTCTGAACTTGTTCTACTGCGTTTACAAACTGCTCTGCACAGCAGGGATCCCAACAGGCCGCCTTAGACCTTTTGGCCTCTTCACCTATTGTGACTTTCTCCCAGTGTGGGCTCATTGAAAACAATAATAGTAAATGTCTGGTAGACATTAACTGGTAGATGACACTTCCACGAACAGGATACGCTTTGGTGCCCTATAGTATTAGAGGTACAAATCCTGTTTGGTATGTTAGAAAAACTATTATCTTGCAGAAGATTAATGTGGCATGAAAAGTAGTTTTTAAATGCATTAAGTGTCCAATAAAGTTTATTGCATGGTAACAAAATATCAGGTTTTAAATTACCTCAAATTTCAACATTATATATAAAATTAAATGGGTTAGATGTAGGTTAACTCATTAGATGTATTATTCTGACAGCTTAAGCAGATCCTTTCACTGCAGTCAACTACCCACATGCATACAAGCATAACTATTTAAATATTTATCCACTTGCAAATCATTACTTCTGGTCATTTCCAATTTAAAACATATAATTGATAAAAGGCTGCATTTTCTATACATGCACAGTAATATAATTACTGTGAGTTGACTTTCTCTGCTTCTGCATTTAAACACATATCATATTCTCAGATTAGACACTGTTATCTTCTTTAAATAGCTTTAACATGCCAGTAAAGGTTGAATACGTACACAGAAACACTCATATGTGGTGTAGACACATTTGCAACGCTGAGTCACTGCTCTCCCACCCAATGGCTGCTTACGGACACTCATATGTAGCCATGCAGCCGCGGTCCGATGCTTAAAATAGATCAAGAAAAGGGCAAATAACTAAAAGGTACATTAGTCAAGTCAAGTTATAATAAAAGAAAATAGCAGCATTCTATAAAGAGGAGTTATTTACGAGTACTTCAAAATGAGCATAGAAGAAAAATGTGCTGAAGGAAATGAAAATGTTGCCTTCCAAACGGCAACAAAAAGAAAAATATCCAGAAAATTTACTAGATTTAGTGCACAATAACTCATTCTTCGGTACATGCAGTTCAAACATACACGAACACTGCAATATTTCGGTGAGAATTATTACAACTAGATTTAGCAGCATAATACTGAGTGTACACAGCAAATGTGTAATTTATGAATTGTAAAAAAGCAGCGCTAAAGGTCTTGGGAAAGCTCTGGAACGGGCCTCCCGTTGCAGATGGGCTCTGAAAAACACCAACAGAGACATAATTGCTTGCATTTGTAGTTTTACTGCCCATTGAGATCCAGCTAATAGTAGAAAATAATATTTATTTGATGTTTAGACATCATATATACACAGCACAAGGACGTCCCTTGATTCCAAACATCACGTCACGCTTATGACGTCTGTAACCTGCGCTCTGGTAAACAGACAGATGCATGTGTAAGAAAAAACGAAATAAAAGTCAACAATGAGCTAGTCATCTGGGGGATGCATTTCATAGCAGTTTAAAAGGGAAAACGTCTCTAGCGGTTTGATGTGGGGAAGCCCTGTTGGTTAATTGAGAGAATGAAAAAAACCTCTTTGAATGTGTAGCTGGAAAATCCATGACATCATTCCAAACGAGAGACATTGAGCAGGGGAGAGTGAATTGAGAAGGAGCAAAAACAGCGAAGGGTCAAAAATTGGGCCTGATTAGCAATGGTTTCCAGTGAGGCACGCCGCGGGTTTCCCAAATGAAGGGAAACAGTGGTGTGTTTTTGCGTGAGTCTCGTTTTCACCCTCTCGTCCCCCCCCCCGCTTCGTTCCAGGGGCGAGCGGGTTTGTGTCTGAGGTTCATTGTGGTGGCAGCGTGAGCGCTGTGTGATCTCGTCTCACTCGAAGAAGTCTGTGCATGTTTGTGTGTGTCTGACAGGAGCAGAGGTCACGCTAAGGTTCCGATGAAGTCAGAATGTAATTATGCCTCAATGAACCAAAGGGGAAAGTAATACAAAACATCTGGATGTTTTTGACTCTGACTCAAGACATATAGATAGGGGTATGAATAGCTCTCTCCCTCTCTGTGTGTCTTCAGCCGCTAGTGAAAAACAGATTGTTATGATGGGAGTTTCACTCTTTTTTTTGGTTTATGGTGGTGTCTCCTTTATTTAATAACGCAAAAATGCACTCAAGTTTTGTGTCGTTGCATTCCGAAAAGTGGACCGCAATTCATAACACGAAGCAAAGAAGTGTTGCATTCTCAGTACTGCCACAAGAGGCACTATGACTAGAACTGTTATAAACACCCTTCTTCGACTGTTTTCAGGACTATTTTAATAGTACAGTTTGAAGAAAATCCGTTTTTCTGCCGTCTTTTTTCCTTGTTCTTTTACTTTTACATGCCAGATTCAATGATTCAGAGGAAAAAAAGTCTCTTTAACCAATGCTGTAAATTACCATGAAGCCTGTCAATTACATTATCACAGATAAAATGAACTAATTTACTGATTTATACATTTAATTGCAAACAATTATGGCATTTTTCTAATAGCACTATAATATAAACATTTTGATGATGCATGTTTTTTTAACTCCAAAAAAAACTCAAAAAAAAAAAAATCTACAATTTTTGAAAATAGGATAATTTTCCAACTCCCCAACACTTTTAGCTGCAGCTTAGCATAGATCATTGAATCTGATTAGACCATTAGCATCACACTCAAAAATGACCAAAGATTTTGATTTCAATATTTTTATTTATTCGATATTTGACTCTTCTGTAGTTACTGTACATTGTGTACTAAGATCGATGGAAAATGAAAAGTTGCAATTTTCTAGGCCAGTACTGCTAGGAACTATACTCTCATTCCAGTGTAATAATCAAAGAACATTTGCAATGATATTACGCAGTGCATGAAAATAGTCTCTAGCTTATTCAGGCGCTGTGTAACATCATTGCGCCTACTGCTTCTAAACGCTTACATCATTTTTGAGCGAGATGCTAACGGTCTAATCAGATTCAATGATCTATGCTAAGCTGCAGCTAAAAGTGTTACCGCCAGAACCAGAGATTGGCTGAATGGATTAAAAAACAGTAAAACTCACCGGTTTAACTATAGGGGAGTTTGAAAATGAGCCTATTACAGTACAAAGTGCTTAATATTATAATAATAACATAACATAACATTCTCGCTTGGTCTGGATATGATATAATGTGTTATAACATGTTGATAATGTGTTTTATAAGTTAGACATTTACTAACTATAAGTAACTTTGTAACTACATGTCAAATAATTCTCATTAATTTGTAACTACATGTCTACTAACACTAGTAGAGTAGACTGTTAGACCCATCAAAATAAAGTGTTAAGTAGATAGTCTACTAATACTCTAATGACTGCTAGTTGATGTAGTTGCAAAGTTCCTTTCTTTCAGTAGAATGTCTAAAGTAAACTATCGAAATAATGTGTTACCATTAAAATATATTTAAAGTAGAATAAAGGTACTCTTTACTGTTTAACCTTCTTTGGATTTTCTGTCTATATTGTTGTTTGTTGTGTCTCACAATAATCTGTAGTTTTATTGCTTACTTTGTTAAGGATATGAACTATGTTTTGCGCAGTGTTAAACTTGTCGTGGTGTTCAGCACAGATACCACTCTCTCATACTGTATGTGCTCTATGTGTTGTATATTGTTACAATTAAATATTGTTGATGATTTCTCTTTCTACACACCTCATTTGGATTAACCAAAATAAATAAATAAATAAATAAATAAAAATAGTGCTTATTAATAGAAATAATGAGTGCTACAGTACTGTTGTTTTTACTCATGTGCAAACTGTTCAAATCTGTTAACATGTCAAAAAAGTTTTAAGGTTTTCACGACACTTTAACTATAGAGATTCAAAAAAATGTCTTTAAACGGTTTATGATATAGAATGTATATTAAACAGACATCTCAAAGACGATCTTAAAGATCAGATGGTTGTTCACAACAGATTGTTCCAGATGAAAGGAGGCTTTCCAAAGTGCTCTTTAACAGACATCTTGCAGATGTATGTGTCATACGCAGGAAATCACCAACCCTGCCTCTCTGTCACTTCATTCAAACATACCTAAAGTATGGAAGAACAGATAAACTAAAGTAAACATAATGAATGTGTAATGTAGAGTGAATAAAATTAACTAGAGTTTTAAAGTTTTTCAAGCTGGCTATTGTCGAGTCTATAGTCATCACGCCTGGAGCCAAGGTCAGGGTTAGGGTTAGCGAAGTCTGGACCTTGGTAAATTTTTCGTATTCAAAAATAAATCTGGGGCTTCATTTATAAAGCGGTCCTATGTGCATACACTTAAATCCACATCAGCGCTCATATCTGTAAAAACTGTTGACGTGGAAAAGTGCTTAGCATTACGTCAGGGTCTGAGCAGACATACACACTTTTATTTAAAAATAATAGAGCTGGAACAACTCATTTGCGCGCAAGTTTGCAATCATTTGCGATTCATAGATTTAACTTCTTAAAGAGATGCTTACTCGCGTTTTCTGTTTGTACGTTCATTCTATGAAGTATAATTGAGAGATGACCGTAGGATTTAGGATGGTTTCTGCGCAACATTTTATAAAAGGCAACTGGTTCTCTTAATGACTACTTTGCCATGTAAAACCCCTCATGTCTGCATGTATAATTTAGTTTAGAATGTGTGCAAGAATGTTTAGCATCCATGGTATGAAAATGATCACTTGGAGATACTGACTGAGTGAATGTGGCTTCGGAGAGCTGTGACGCGGACGTAGCCTCCACTGTGTTGCTAGATCCATAGATCCATGTTGTTATAATCATCTTTGGTCTTGTCCTTTCCACAAAATTTAACAATTAAGACAGTTAATGAAGTGAGACGTCATAGTTTAGGGTCAGAAAGGGTATTGCTGACAGGATATCACATTTATAAGGCCAATACAAAAAATATCATGATATCATATACTGATATATCAGTATATCAAAAACAGTAGCACTTAATACTAGAACACAGATCTGTAGAACAAGAAGGTTACAGAATGAAACAAAATATCTGAACACTAGTAATGAAGAAGTATATTAAAGTTATTGTAATGCTCAGTAGTAAGGAGACGGAGAAGAAGGTAAGTAAAAAGAAACAGTTTATTTTAAATAGGGAATATGAAGAGTTCAGAACTTGTGAAGAGGCAAAGGCAGTAGCAAAGGCTTAAAGTCATAAGACAGGTAGGCATAAGGTAAGTGAATGATGTTATCTCAATCTCAGCCGATGAGTGACTGTAGAACTGGGGCTTATAACCAGGCTCACCTGATAGCCTTCAGGTGGAGCTAATTAAAACTGATACATTATCCCCCTCCCTAGGAGCGACTCCTGGCGCTCTGCGTCTACGACGCGGTCTGCCTCTACCTCTGGGAGCTGGACGGTTAGGATGGTCTCGATGGAGCTCTAATAATAACTTCTAATAATTCTGGGTCTAGTACATCATCCCTGTCAACCCAACATCTCTCCTCCGGTCCATACCCTTCCCAATCTATCATATACTGGAGTCGACCACCGCGGCATCTGGAATCCAGAATCTATTTGGTAAATGGTTTTGTCGGGGTTGATTTCTGGAGGAGGTTCCTGTGGTACATTATCAGGTGGAGGCAGAGTATGTTCAACATAACGTTTTAACAATGATACGTGGCAGGTGGGGTGGATGCGATAGTTGGGTGGGGTCTTAGATCTCCTAGCATCTGCTCCAGTCCTATGACGGCGGATAGCTCGCTGGAGGTGAAGATGAGCTGAATCCCATACTTGTTCACTGGTTCTGAACCAGCGGTCAACGGCTGGCACCAGGAATGGTTCCTCGGTCCAGGGAAATAGAGGTGGCTGAAAACCTAAAATACATTGGAAAGGGGTTAAGCCTGTGGAAGTCTGTCTTAAGGAATGGTGGTCATGACAATAAGTCCGTAAGTATCTGCTGATTTCTTAAATCTTGCATTCCGTTTGTCCGTGTGATTGAGGGTGGTAACCGGAGGATAGACTTACAGTGATGCCTAGGAGTCTGAAGAACTCACGCCACACTCTAGAGGTGAATTGAGGACCTCTGTCTGAGACAATATCTTCAGGTAGGCCAAAGTGGCAAAACACATGGTGGAATAAGGCCTGGGCCGTTTGAAAGGCAGAGGGAATGCCAACGAGTGGTATGAGTTTACATCCCTTCAAAAATCTATCCACTACCACTAGAATGGTGGTAAATCCTTCCGATGGTGGTAAGTCTGTGGCAAAGTCGATTCCGATATGTGTCCATGGACGTTGAGGCACTGGGAGTGGTACTAGTTTGCCTGAAGGTAACCTTCGAGGTGTGTTGACAACAGCGCATACTGCACATCCTCTCACGAATTGGTTGACTTCTCTACTCATGTTGGGCCAACCATATCGTTGGTTTAGGAGTTGAAGGGTCCTCTTTGTTACAGGGTGACCAGCTCCAGGTGAGGTGTGGATGGACTCTAACACAAGTAGTCGTAGGTTACTGGGAACGCAAGTTTTATCATTGGGACATTCAGGAGGTGGTGGTGCTTGGGTCGTAGCTTGACGTATCTGATCATCAAGGTCCCAGGCAATGGGGGCCATGAACAAAGTGGAGGGTAAAATGGGTTCAGGTTTCTCAGAAACTGGGCTTAGATCGTGGAGTCTTGACAGTGCATCTGCTTTTGTGTTCTTTTCTCCTGGGCGTTAAATGACTTCAAAATGGAAACGTGTGAAGAACATCACCCAACGTGCTTGTCGGGGGTTTAGACATTTTGCCTCTTGCAGATAGAGAAGATTTTTGTAATCAGTGGTTACTGTGATGACGTGCTTGGCTCCCTCTAGCCAGTGACGCCACTCTTCAAAGGCTAGTTTGATGGCCAAGAGTTCTCGGTTACCCATGTCATAATTCTGTTCTGCAGCTGTCCACTTTTTGGAAAAGAAAGCACAGGGGTGAAGTTTAGATGGTGTTCCGTGATACTGTGACAACGCAGCTCCTACTCCTATTGTTGAAGCATCCACTTCCACTATGAAGGGTAGGTCTGGTTCAGGATGACGGAGTATGGGAGCTGTGCAGAAAGCTTGTTTCAGACGATCAAAGGCTTCCATAGCTGCAGGATTCCACGTGAGTACTTTCCTTTTCCCTTGGAGCATTGATGTGAGTGGTGCTGATATTTGACTATACCCCTTGATAAAATGGCGATAGAAATTGGAGAACCCCAGTAATCTTTGAAGAGACTTGACGTTTGTAGGTAGTGGCCAATTCTGGACTGCTTGAACTTTATCCGCCTCCATAGTGATGCCTGCTGGGAAGATAATGTAGCCCAGGAACTGGATTTCCTGAAGATGGAAAGCACACTTCTCTGCCTTGAGGTATAAGGAGTGTTCT
>JAUMHI010000074.1:12211458-12242953 GCA_032359435.1 Enteromius unitaeniatus | reverse complement strand
CCTTGATCCAACGCCTCTTGTACATATTCCTTCATGGCCTGTGTTTCTGGTAGAGACAGAGGATAAACACGACCTTTAGGTAGTTTAGCATTAGGTAGTAATTCTATGGAACAATCCCAATGACGATGAGGTGGTAAGTTTAGTAACCTCTTTGCTAAAGACATCCAGATAGTCCTGATACTCACAAGGGATGTTCACTGCAGTGGATACTTCTGGGCTTCTGGGAGACATCAGGGCTTTCTGACAAGGTAGTAGACAGTTCACAAAACATAGTTCACTCCATTGTAAAATCTCACCTGAACTCCAGTTAATCATGGGGTTATGAAGACAAGGTTGACCCAACACCAAGTCTACTGAGGCATTGCGGAGGACCAGGAACGATATGGTTTCCTGGTGCAGACATCCCACTTGTAGAATCACAGGCATGGTACATTGATTGACCGGGCATTTTGTCTAATAGGGTCCCCTGGATTGTAGTAATACGATACTTGGTGGAGTTTTCTTGACAGGGGATATGAAGATTTTCTAAACATTGGGAGGAAATAAAATTGCCTGCTGCTCCTGAATCAACCAGAGCAGTGACTTGATATTCCTGATCGTGACACAGTGGTTGAATTGAAATCAATGGTACTTTATGAATTGAAGGTTTAAGGAAATCAGAACGCAAGTCGTACAGGACAGGTTCGTTGCATATGAGTTGCAGCACCACAGTAGAAGCAACAGCGTTCTTCCCTTCGCCTGTGTCTCTTAGTGGCTGTCAAATGATACGAGTCCGTCTGCATAGGCTCACATTCAGCATTACTTGAGTCACATGGTTTGCGATTCTCCTTATAATGGTAAGGAGTGAGGTTCTTGGATACAGTTGTGACCTTGCGTAGAAAAGGTTCCAAGTTGGTAGAGTCATCAATTATGGCCATTTGAGCACGAACTTCTGGTTTTAGTCCACGCCGAAAAACTGCTAGCAATGCGGATCGTTCCAGCCGCTGGTGGCTGCTAGAGTACGGAACTTGAGGATATAGTCATGAATGGTAAGTTTACCTTGTTTAATTGAAGTAGATTCTCTTGAAATGATACGGGTGATCATGACCAAAAATCTCTTTGAAATGACATCGAAACTTCTCATAGGAGGATAAATGAGTGCTTTTACCTGCCCCTAACGCCTCTGCCCTCTGTAAAGCACGTCCCGTCAGTAAAGTCATTATGAAGGCGATTTTGCTCCGCTCCGTAGTGAAGTGATAAGGTTGCATTTCAAAATGGAGATTGCATTGCATCAGAAATCCTTTACGGGAAGCTGACTCACCAGAATACTGAGGCGGACTATTTATGACATTGGAGACAGGTGTTGTCATTCGCAGTTTCTCAATGGCGTGTAGAACTGTCCTTAATTCCTTTCCTTCTGTGATATTGTCTTCTTCCATACTGAGTGTGTGGATATATAAGGAACTTGTGTTGAGGGGCTGAGATTCAGTAACGCTCAGTAGTAAAGAGACGGAGAAGAAGGTAAGTAAAAAGAAACAGTTTATTTTAAATAGGGAATATGAAGAGTTCAGTAGATCGTTCATGGAATGGTGAGAGTTCAGCATGGAGGAATCTCTTTAGCCTTGGAGGTGAGTCTTTAACGATCTCCTGATATAATATTCCATGCACAGTGAAGGAGCGATCTCGGTGATATTAATCCTCTAGTTTGTTTCCTTTTCCAGCTGCGGGTGGAGTCGAGCTCAGCGTGGGTGAGCGTGTAGCTGTCTACGGAAACAGGTGAGTGTAACAGGTGAGTATTAAAAGGTAAGTGTAAATAATATATATATATTATTTAAGTGTTCACTCTTCCGAAACAGAGAAAAGGTCTTTCACAAATATCTACTCATTTACGAAACTAATGTATGACAGAAAAGTGGAGATTTCAACACAAAATTGACATAAGCGCTGGCCACGATAAAATATTATGTCTGGTCTCATCTCGTTTACGCAACTGAGTTATCTGAACTATCACGCAGCATAATAAATCTAGTGGAGGGTTGTAGAATGACAGGATTTTGTTCCTTTCGTTCATTTTGACGCTCAAATGAAGCACATTAGGCGATCATTAACCTGTAAGATTAGAATATCTTTTTTATATACAGTATATGCTGGAGGTTAGCTTAATATGCATGAATAACAGAGTAAACAACATACAATACCATGAAGATTCACAAATCATCCCATCATGCACCTGCAGAGCTTCCATGAAGAGAGAAAAAAAATTATTAACTCGATAAAAAGAATAAAATAAATAGGACCACATGAAATATATAATAGGCTATAATATAATTAACAAAAGTAAAAAAAAAAAGAAAGAAAAAAAAACTGTGCAACAAGTATAGATTATGCTTATTTTGTTACACTTTTAAAAGGGATAATTCACCCAAAAATGAAAATTCTGTCAATAATTACTGAATCTTATGTCACTTCAAACTGTAAGACCTCTGTTCATCTTTGGAACACAAATTAAGATTTTTTTATGCATTCTGAGAGCTCTCTGACGCTTTCATAGACAACAATGTAATTAACACGTAGCAAGGAGAAAAAATACATGTGACATCAGGTGTTCAACTGTAATTTTATGAAGCTACGAGAATAATTTTTTAACCAAAGAAAATTAAAATAAGGACTTGGAGAATTCACCTTCTCCAACCTAGCTCCAGTTCGGAGAGTATCCACTGAACACAAACAGCGTATACTGTTTGTGAGCGTGAATTTCACCAAGGACAAGATGCTCCTGGATCAGCATTCTTGTTGATCCTGGATCAACAATCCAATCAACCAATCAGATTTGAGGGATAATTTTTCAGAAAATATCTGTTTTAGGCTTATGATTAAGCTTAGGTGCTTCTACAACCTCAGCTACACATATTTTCCCACATATTTTAGGAATACATTTTGTGTAGGGTTAGGGATTAGGATAAGTCTATATTAATGTTGATCCAGGATCATGTCTTACATATTCACGGCGACCGTATGCCCCAAAAGCACATGTACATCTAGGTGACGTCTATTAGACATCTGTATTTAAATCTGCAAGATGTATTATTTAGATTTATTTGCTAAATGTCCTTTTAGATGTCAAATAGATGTCTATTAGATGTCTTTAAGATGTTTATGATTTAGAATTCATGTAAAACTAATAGACGTCTGTCAGACGTTTGTAGACAGCAGATGCTTTCCAGATCACTCGTATTTGGTGCTTATCAGTGTATTTCAAAGATACAAAACCGATTTCAGTACTTTAAAAGGTTGGTATATTAACATTATATCAGTTGAAATTATGGTATTTAACTGTATATTTAACTTGAAACTGTAAAACCTAAAACATTGTTTGCTATTTTTATGGTCAAATTACTTTTTTTTTTTTTTAACTGCAAATTTTACTGCTTTTTTTTTTTTTTTACAGTGTTCAAGGTTAAGGGTGTTTTTGGACGTTTGGCCAGGTTTTGTTTCTTCATATCAAAAGAAACAAAACACAAATCTTATTGCAATTTATTGGGCGGCATGTTAATTTTTATTTTCACATCACTTGAAATCAGCATCGATTACTATAATTTAAAAATAAAAAAAATGTTAATTCAAATAAGAATGAATTTAAATTAAGATACCTATATTTTAAGCCCACACTGTTTTTTAGGCAAAAAAAACTGATTTAACAAATTCCGAGTGAAACATTTCATGAAGTTCATTAAACTGTGCACTCACAGGAGATTTACTACTACTGCGAAAGTATGAAAACATATGTCAAACCTCTGCTTGTTACCACTACACAGTGAATAAATTTAACAGGACATGGTCTGAACACCAGGTGGTTTTACTCAGGTGATCTTGCATCTGAAAGTTAAAAGTTTGGGTTTTAAAATGAAGAGGGCAAAATGACATTACTTTCCAAGAAACCCAACTCATCATCATCTCATAATCTGTCTCTTTCAGACATGTTTTCCAGCCCTTGACATCCACAGATACTGTATCCACTAACAGTAGCAGTGCAGTAGGTTGTGGGAAACCGCACAGGGAGTGCCAGGCTGTGGAGGGATGGAGAACAGAGTGATATGGATAAGCGGTTAGTGAGGAGGGGGGGAGGCACAGTGCACTATTTGTTCCAGATAAAGGGGTCCAGTTACCCACATATCAGGAAATATGGAGAATAAGAAACATATTGCAAAGACTATGATCAAACAGCACACTTGGAAGGGCAACAGTCATTCTAATACCATACTTGAAAATGGTTTGAAAAAAGGACAAATCGTTCACTCAAGGTCGAAACAGGCAAGGTCCAGACAACAGCTTACAGGTATGGAAGAGGCAAACACAGAGATTATCCGATAGGCGAAGCAGGGGTTGAGCGAACAGCGAACGGAATCCAGGGGGCAGAGACAAAGGCAATAATTCACAAAAGCCGGGGTCAATAACAGGGAACCCATTACGAGACACAGAACACTAGGAAAGTCTTACAAAGGGAAGAACCACAATGATCGGCGACAAGACACAGACACACATCCCTTACATACAATACATAATGAGATAACTAGGGGGAACAAACTAATCTATCGACATAGCAACATATCAGCTGGGTGGAGATATAACGCAGTGGGCATGGAAACAAAGGAGAAACACGCCATAATAAAACTATAAATTATATATACAGTTTGTGGAATTCTGGTTTTTGTATTTTCAGGAAAAATGTTTGAAAATCTGTTATAAATAAAATGAAGGTATAAAAAAAAAGGTATATAGACAGGTGTCCAATCAGTATAATCAAACACAGCTGGACTCAAATGAAGGTGTAGAACCATCTCATGGATGATCAGAAGAAATGAACAGCACCTGAGTGTCACAGCAAAGGGTCTGAATACTTTTTTTTGCAAAAATGTCAACAGTTCTGTTTTTCTGTCAATATGGGGTGCTGTGTGTACATTAATGAGGAAAAAATTAACTTAAATGATTTTAGCAAATGGCTGCAATATAACAAAGAGTGAAACATTTAAGGGGGTCTAAATACTTTCTGTACCCACTGTGTGTATATAAGGTGTTTGCGAGTTGCTGCTGATCTGGTTTACACTATCAACCCTTTTTATATGTATATATTTTCGCCAGCGGCGCTAGAGAACACGACAAGACAGTCGTGGTTCAGTGAAGAAGAGCCCCGGAGGGGCCAATCTTCCACAGGTGTCTGTGATCATTGCTCCAGTGTAATGTGCGATCCTGGGCATCCTCGGTCACGGCGACTCATCTGTAAAGGTAAGTGAAAGACAGGGTAAGTATCACACGCATTTGCCTTGGAGTCCTTGCTCATCTTTGTGGCGTTTTGATCCTCCTTTTATGTGGCTTCAGCCGTGACCGATTGACCCGAGATGACGAGGTCCAGGTGCTTTCTGTTAGTTGCCAGGGCGACGCTGACCTCTGCCCGCCACCCCCCCTCCCCCCAAGCGGTGTCCTGGTCCTGGTCCAGACCGGTGGCATACATTAAAGTGGAAGTCCTGGAGCGCCAGGAACCATCTTCCGACCCGGGCATTCGTATCTTTTGCCCAGGCCATCCACTGGAGAGGAGCATGGTCAGTGAACAAAGTAAACTTACGGCCTAGCAGGTAATAACGGAGCTCCAGGACTGCCCACTTGATGGCGAGGGCTTCCTTCTCCACAGCTGCGTATTTTCTCTCGGCCTGGGACAGCTTACGACTGATGTAAACAACTGAATGCTCCTTTCCCTGCTGTACTTGGGACAGCACCGCGCCGAGTCCAGTTTTGGAGGCATCGGTCTGCAACAGGAAGGGGCAATTAAAGTCGAGTGCACGTAAAACCGTAAGGGCCTTGCCTTACCGAAAAACGGTAAGAGCCGCTTTTACCGCCTTGAACCATTTTACCTTCTCTGGATGCCCCTTCCTGGTCAGGTCTGTCAGAGGGGCAGCTATAGAGGAAAAGCTGGGGATGAAACAATGGTAATATCCCGCCAACCTTAAGAAGGCCCGTACCTGGGTTTTAGTGAGGGGTTTCGGGGCTTCCAGGACGGCCCAAACCTTGTCCTCTTGTGGCTTCACCAAACCTCGTCCCACGATAAAACCCAGGTACTTGGTCTCTGACATGGCAAGATGACACCTACGGGGGTTGGCGGTTAGTCAAGCTCGCCTCAGATCGGATAGCACAATCTGCAGCCATTCCAGGTGGTCCTCCGAGTGGATAATGACATTGTCAATATAGGCCGCGGCATACTCTTGATGGGGTCGGAGGACAATATCCATCAAACGCTGGAACGTGGCTGGTGCTCCATGTAATCCAACGGGAAGGGCCTGGTATTGCCAGTGTCCAGATGGAGTAGAGAAGGCAGTTTTTGGCTTTGCATCTTCGGATTTGCCGGGGGTCTCCAAAAACACATCCTGGAACTGACCGACCAGGTGCCTCAGCTCGGTTTTCTGGGCGGCCGACAGATGGGGGTTGGTATTAACAACTGCGGGTTCAAGTGCGATGAAGGCGGCTACTTGGTCCCGATCCCCTACCCAGCGTTTCAGCAGGTTGATATGATATATTTGGTGGTGGTTACGGCGCCCTGGCTGGATCCGGTAGTTAACTGGCCCCACACGTTCCTCCACAGTGTAGGGCCCTTGCCACTGGGCTAAGAACTTGCAGGCTAAAAACACCAAATGAATTCACATCAATGTATATGAACACCATTTATTTTTATGTATTTTTGACCCATTACTTCTCTATTGAAGTGACAATGCTATATTGGTACTATTATAAAAAGAAAAAATCCCAAGTTAACCCAAGACATGGTACAGTGTCTCTCCCTGCAGTGAGTTTTTTGTAATTTGGAGTTAGAAAAAATGCCTCACAAACATCTCATATACACTACACTTTTCCAATGGATACATTCAAAATTGATTGCTGGCCTGCTCCACCTGAGTTTAAACAAGCTAGTTTTGTTTGTGTTCAAACAGAAGTCAATTATGCTTCAACTGTATAATTATGGTAAAACTCGGGACACCTACCCTCAGCCAACAGGGCATGGAAATCTTTGGAAAACCTTTAATTCATGTCTGTGACAAAGACACATTATACACAATGCTGAAATCAAGGTTTTGGAAAAGTACTTCAAACAAGCTGAAGCATTGTAATGTCAGGAAAATAATTCTGTGGTCATTGTGGTATTTTTATAAGGATTTTTAACTGAAGTTAGCAGATTGCCTAAATGCTGACGCTACTTTAATGTGGCATGAATTTGGAAAACCGTGGAGCTCCTCCTATCAAATGTCAAGACAGGCATAAAGTTTTGTCTATTAATTCATGCATCCAGTCACCCAAATATTCAATACAATGATGTAATAATATAAATAATGATTTAACAAGCTGTTTATGTAAAATAATTGAAAAAAAATTAATTTGGATAACTCATTGCCATTAAATTATATTGCAGATTTTTTAAACAATTGAGCACCCTGTTAAATAAAAAAAAGTCATCCCTATCATCTCTTTTCTACTTTGTCTATTACAGGTCTCATCACCTCTGGATGTTGTGAACTGTTTCCAGCTCTCCTAAAGTTAAAATGAGGATAAGAAGCCCCTCAGGCGATCTCACAGAAAGGGACATCTCCTAAATCCCACCAGCTGCTGCCTTGCTGTAAACCTCCAACAATGTATTTGCAAAGATGGATCCATGTAAGGTCATCAGTGTAGATGCTCTGTTTTGTGTCCCAATGGCAACTATCCAAACATGGAGCTCAATCCTCGGCAAACATTCCACCAGGAGACAATAAGTATCAGCATGTATAAACCAAATACAGAGCATTTTATTAATATCACTGTAAAAATAGACACCATACGTACTATTGGGTTTAATGCAAAGCTTTGAGTTATCATAATAGAACCAAAGGAAGAATTTCCCAGACATTGCATTGTATCCATTTTTAAAGGAAATTCCAGTCATTCTAATTCAGTCCCATGTTCTTAAAATTGAATATGTCACTTCTCTCAACCCATTTGAAGTTCGATTTCCCTGAAAAAGTGTAGAACTGTTGCCAGACAGAGCAACAGTGGTTTAACCAATGGCTAACATTTGGCAGTATGGCAGTCTGGTTTTCCGATCAGTGGTTGAGTGTGTTTGGGAAACAATTACATTTACTGTTTGATTGTTTTTTTAGTAATTTCTATCCACTCAGTTATGCGGTTACATATATGTTAAAGTAGGAATTGTTTGAAGTTTGAAAGCTTGGTCAGAATGCATCATGCAACCTTTTGGGATTGACCTATTTTTACTTAGTGACTTCAGTGCCTGGCAGTAACTCTAGAACGCAAAAGCAACGTGTTGGATATCCTCATCGTGTGACCTTAAACTTTGGCAGATTGTCTCTAAACTTCAGAGCTTTTGGGATTTCTTAACAATATGTCAAACATCAGTAGGATGAAGAACTTGATAGATGACATTTCTGTTTTCTCATAAAGCTGCAAAGCTAGGGTGAATTGCGCCTGTGAGGTCAACAATCTGTTTAGTTTCTGCCAAAAACAAAGATGTCTGACTGAAGCTGTTGCTCTTTGAGCGTGGGTTTGTTTGAAGAAAGACAGCCTTGAGGGTTTTTTTTTTTTTTTTTTCTTTTTTCTAGGAATTCCAGAGGGGATTTCTAGGAATTCTGGTTGTGGTAAATGCGCTGTCCGTTGGAGGGAGTTTGAAGACTCAATGTCATTAAATAGTAAAAAGACGTATATTTCCGTGGTTTTTGCCAAATTATATATATATATCACACTAACCTCAAAAATCCAAAGGGAATACTGGCTAGAACAGACAGTTTATTGTAAAACAATGTTTCTTATTTGTTTTTTTAATCAGCATGAAAGCATACTAATAATATATGGAAAAAGCCTATTTAAAATAAAATGTGTGTAAGATTTGTAAGATTGCATGGAGAGACACACACACACACACACACACAGAATTGATACTTTGTCTTCCAAAGTTGCCTCTATTGGTTTGTACTTGAAATTTGTGGGTTTAACAAAATTCCCCACGTATTTCGAACACATTAACGCGGTACCTTCTGAGTTTGAAAAATGTCGTTTTATGACTGTCAACCCTTTAAAAAGTTCAATTGCTCTCTGCTGGGCTTCTTTACATCAGTTTTTCCTCAGCATGATAGAAAAAAAAGGCTTTTTGCCAGTAAAAAGCACACATGAATCATTTACCTCTATTTGTGATGCATGATCTGGAAGTTACGGCAGGAGATGCTGGTAGAAATTTATACAAGTGATTTTTATATTCACAGTAAAGTTTTGCTCCACGTGGAGGAATTCGCCAATTCACAATTATATGACTTCACATTTAATGGTGTGCAAAAACATTGCCATGCAGGAAATACTATTTTACATTGTTTTTGCTCCCATTAAATGTTTAATGTTCTTGTAAAAGTAGGAGTTTAAAAACACTCTCCAATCTGCTTACAAGGGAAAGCTGAATCATCTGACTCCAACCTGAGTCCACGCGAACAGAAAAGATGACTGCAAGCCTACAAACTGATAGTCAGAGACCTACTGTAGTAAAATGCCTTGCTGTCTGCTATCCATATAGGCAGCGTTTGAAGGCGCATTATGTTTACACTTACAATTTTGCATCAGGTTCAAGCTGATCAAGGGAATTCACTGCAATGACCAAAAGAAAGCTGCTTGGTGAGTGACAAAAGATTTCCCCAATTGTTTATTCAAATTTGTCACGTTGACCAATAGAAAGTTGCTTGTTTTGAAAGTGAGCTGTGCTCTGCAATACGGAGAATGGATATTTTTGCCAAAACTTCTAAAAATGTTTTAATGTCACTCACACACACACACACACACACATAAATAAATAAAATAGATTATAAAACTTTTAAATAATTTTGCCTACGAGGCTGCCAGCACAGACATTCTTTAAAATCTAATTAAAAAATATTTTTTAAATACAATTTAATACTATTTTAATGAATATGTTACAGTACTGAAAAATTGTTGCTTCAATGCTTTATGGGAACGCCTTATCACTCACTACATTTTGGTGCATTGTAGAGACTAAGGAGTGGTCAACAGTTGGGAAACGGTCAGTAAACAAATATTCAGATCCTTAGACAGATGGACGGAATTAAAAAATAGTGATATCATTGTAAGTGAAATACTATTTGTATGATAAAGTCATCATAAATCATGATAACCGCTGTAATGTAGATCATTCCCAACCTCCACGTATCCTCAGCTGAGGTGAAGGTAAATTGTTTCAGAGGCTAGGAAAACAACTTTCAGTCAAAACAGATGGGTTTGATGTCTGAATGAAGACATCATGAGGACGAAAAAGAAAAACATTTTAATAACAAATAGATTGGCTGCTATGATGTTGTTGTGTGGTCTTTTTGTAAACACCAAAGATTTGCTTTGAGAATAGATGGAGCTGTTCCCTTTGTCTGCCCTCCAAAAAACAGAATTACACAGGGCCAGGCCAATGTTTGTACAGAACACCAAACTCAGGACACCCCCAGGGGCAGAAAATGTTTGGTCACATGCCTTGTTCTGGCCTCAGATTAGCGTAGCTAACGTTGTTTTTCCTTTTCTTGTTACTAAGCCCAAAAGTCAAGGATTCACTTACAATAACATTAAATAATAGGCCGCTGTTTTTGATCTCCCCAAAACAGAAAAAAAAGTTGCATTGTCTGACAATAACAGCTTGAAGCACATTTTAAGAATGGGAAGAAGGCCAGCTGAAATTTTGTTCTGCATAAAAACTTTGAAAGATTACAATCTTCTTTCTAAAAGCATATAAAGCCATAACAGTGCATTTTGATGATCTCCTGTGTACTTTTTATATCTTTATATTGTGGTGTACAGCTCACAGTCTTGACTTTTCAACCCCTGGAAAGCCTCAAAATAAACATCCTCTCTGTTTACAACCCAGTGAAGACCTGCTGTTTTTACATTTTCACATTCAAGCTGAAAAATATTGGTTGTTTGGAGAGTATTTATTCTTAAAAAACTAAATACTGATATCATATTGCAATAAAATAAACACAGAGATGCCATAAATATATGGACACTTTACTGTGTTCCCAGTGGGACATTTACTTACTGTATTTGGTCATTTATAGCTCAACACTATGGAAGAGGATTAGGGTCAAGCAATACATTTTTTTTTTATATAAAACCATCCTGTTTCGAGGAAAACAACTTTAACAACTTTTTTTCCTCGCAAGTAATAATTTCAACTTTTATTTTATTTGAAATTTAACAAGTTTAATCTTGTATTATAATGACTTTAATGATAATTATTATTATTTTTTTTATTATGGATTGTGAATATGACTTTTTTTCCATATAATACAACTTAATGGATTCCAATTTTCTACTTAATTTAACCAATTTAATAACATTTTATTTATGCGCCGTGTGTAATGTTCGCAAGTGTTAAGAATATGCATTGCAATCCCACAGGTAAGACCCCAGCACCAACCTAAGCCAATACCATAAATGAGTGATTTGATAACTGTCATTAATATTACAATATTTGCTAACAGTATAGAGCCGTTAGGATCGATTAAAAGCACATGTTTTTGATGCTGTATGCAGCTGAAACCGACTGCACACTCAGCTAATGAAACATCAACCTTAGTTTTAAACAAACGTGACAGATTATGTCGCTGAATATAGCGAACCCAGTTGAAATGCATACACGAGAATACTTGTTTTATTTAACCTGTTTTCATGTCAGTTACTATCGGCGTGTTCTCAGAGTGATTACATGCTCTAGACTTGAGTTTGCTCCAGCTGTATAAACACAGATGCTAAATGCTGCTGCTAATATGCTTATTATTATGCTTCTGCATATGATGCAAACTGTTAAAATGACACTTTTTTAACCTAGTTTATGGTTCCTTCATTTTCAATTAAATTAGGCAGACCACACAATATACACACAATATGGATTAATAGAGCATTAATTTACCTTAAATGTTAACTTTAGTTGTTTCTGGAGTGCACCGCTACTGCTACAACAAACGTTAGCCAAGTACTTGAACGTTGAACAGAGAGCTCACTGGCTAGTGATACAGGAGAGAGCCAATCAGGTGTGACGTGATGATGATATTGTTGTCATATTGAGTTTTATGGGACTGCGCCATCTAGAGTTTCCTGTCAGAACTTTGTATTTCACCAAACATACATACATTTTCAATGTTCAAAACAAAGAAAGTCATGCAGGATTGGAATGGCATGTGGTTGAGTAAATTGTTTCATTTCATGATGCCATTTTTGTGTAAACTAAAAAAATCAGAGCACACTTGTTGAGATCTTCTCAAACATCTGATTCGGACATGCATGAGATTTTTATGGTGGATTATGCCTAGAAATGCTTTTCTCAGCAATTTATCCTCTATTTAGTCACAATGACCTCTAAAAGAAATTAGTTTTGTCATGTTTTCTATAGGTTTCTGAAATATTTGTAGATAAGAAAGTCTAAGAAAATCTCCTTTCGAATTAGTTTTTACATACATTTCTTTAATGCTGTTACATTATTTCACCTCTCAGAGTTTAGCATAGCTCCCATAGGCCTAGCAGACCATCTGTCTGAAGGTGCCGAGCTAGAAAGATGAGTCCTCAGTGTGTCGTCCAAGCCTGACATCTCACTTTGCTTGTGGAGAGGACAATAAATGCGATGGTTCTACAAACGAGATGCCTATTCACTTCAACGACAACAGCACTGACGCTAACTCCTGGGCACCGTTCATCTACACCAGGGACTGCATGGCTTCTCACACAACAAAGTGCCAGCTGAACTAACATAACCTGGATTCAATTCTCCTGCAACCATTTCCCATCCAGTATCCACTGTGCGCAATTAGTACTGAGGCGTTTCGCCCTGGCCAAGAATTGTGGTTCCCCCCTCCCCCTTTTATTTTTTTAACCATACCAAACCCTGCAGCCGCCAAAAAAACAATCCAATTATAAGGAACAATTCATCAAGTTGCAAGCACAAGTCTTGGAACGGCGACAGCTACAGAAAAACAAAAAATGTGCTTCTAACAGTAAGGGAAAATCTGTCTTTACAATCCCTAGGCTACTCACTGCCAACTTTGTGCTGGCTGTTGGGTGAGCGGAAATGAAAGCGTGCTAGATTCTACCCCCCGGAGAATAACTCTAACCCTGCAAAGCGCAAATCAAACATACAATCGACGTCACAGGAAACCATTTTGAAGCCTAAAACCTCCCAATGGAAGATCCATTTGAGTGCCGCGGGTATGTGCGAGCCGCTACGCCTCCCTCTTTCAAGGCTTCAGCCGCAAAATAACCCAAACCATACCACACTGCTAGTGCTCTGAGGACAGGACGCCTTTCTTTTTCCCTAGCACCCTCCCTTTCGCAGTCGTTCTTTCTCACCATCCCATCTCTCATTCTTGTACTCACTTCATCCAACACACGCAAAACTCCTCTTCATCTCCCACTCTCTTTTGTCTGCTGCTTATCAACAAACACATGATTGTTTTAAACAAAAAGGCAATTGTGGATCAAGTTTATGCCGACTAGAGATTGAGGAATGGCAGCTCTTGATTAGAAGCACCAATTTGAATCAAGAAGTCTTTTTTTGAGACTCCCCTGCCCACAAACCAGGAGTTCTGGAGTCAGTAATGATCTGTATCGTATTGTGTTTAATTATCCAGGATCTGTGTGAGGCCTGGTGCCAAACCCTTGAGCTTTCGCCTTAGCGGACCACATGACCCCCATGCCTCCCCTTCCAGGCTGCTTGACATCTGAAAGATGGGTTGAAAGGTCAGACCTCAAGCAATCAAAGAAGTTTGTTTTGGCACTCCTTCCCACTGGCTGGGGAAAGGCCTTGCCATCACCTCGCATGCCTCCCTGAGAAACAAATATGTCCTTAAAGATCATGGTGGGTTGAGGCCACACATTTCGATCGATCTGGTTTATGCACCAATCTTTGCCACTGAGCTAAAGGGACGCAAGTGGATGCAAATGTGAACCAAGATACCCCACAGTGTGAGCTAAAGGTTGGTTGAGGTTTCCAAGAATGCACAATTATTACACCGTGCCTACAAAAACAAGTGAAATTCTCTTGAGGGGGTTTGCATTCCAATCACCTATTGGTCTTGCTTGAATGAGATCAGAGGATGTGTGTGTGTGTGTGTTCTTTCAGTGATTAACAATGCAGTGCTGCCTAAACTATTCCCAGCAATCTGTTTGAGTAAGGCCAAGGGGGGCATCGCATAACCATTAAATAAAAAACCACAGCATTCTCAGACGTTTAAGAATCTCTAAAAGAAATCCTCAAACATTTATTGTATTTCCCGCCTCATATCACTTAATCAGGCTCTAATATTTTAAGTTGTGGAATTCCAGTATCCTTTCAGGTTCCCCAACTTGCTAGACTCTGCAGACACTGCAATTTAGGCAGGATGTTGAGTTTCCAGGTATAAAACGTAGACGAATCAAGCTCACATTTGGCGTAACATTGGAAAAGAAGAACCTACAGCAGTACAACCAATCAGTGCAAGAAGAATGAACAATATCTTAATGAATCTCATCTGTATGGTTCTACTGATTATGTATTTTAGGTTGGGTGGCCACATACTGTCCAGACTAAAGCCCTAGTCTAATACCCGTCACATTCAGAGCATCAAAACAGCATCCACCTCCTGTTCCTTTGGGTTTCATTATGATTATTAGCTTGTTTAAAATGCAAATGCATTTCTTGAACAGCTGCTTTGGACAAAGACCACCCAGTGGGTATAAGGCATTGTTGATTGCAGATAAGCAGTAATGGGGTGGCGGGGGAATTTATTTACCCCTCTAAGGCACACCACTATATAGGAGACTTGCAAACCACTGGTAAAAATAAAATAAAATAGTGTGTCCATTTGGGTGTAATAACGTGTGTCAAGATGAAATTGATCTGGTGTAAGAAATGCGAACATGCCGGATCAGACATTTTTTCTGTGTTGAAACTTGCAACAAATACACAGCAGTTCTGAGATTCGACTGATTAGTTGATGATTGGGATAGTTTTTTCCAAGAAATAAATTAATGCAGGATGTCTCGAATCAACTGGCCACGTACACACTGCCACTTCATTATTCCTTTGTAATTATACTGGTTATTTAAGACTTCCATTTTTTCACTGAAAGGACAGCCTACTGTGCAACCAAATTGACATTAAACTTAAATAGCACCAAATTGAACAAGATGCCATTCCAAACCTACCATGAAACAAAAATAACAAATAGACAATAATGTGCTGGTCATTCTTGTTCATGCAGTTACAATGCACGGGGATCAAAAAGGTTAAGCAATCAAAAGCACAAAAACCCTATAAAAGCCCTTTTAATACGTAACCATGGCACGTCTGTAATAGGTTGGAACAGGTTATGTTTACCAGTGTTTTTATAATGCTGCTCGAGGTACGTTTTTTGGTCGTTCAGAATTCAAATATCCAGTGAGTGTCGCTAAAGATTAATCAAGTTGGAAATATCCCCAACACTAAACCTAAACCTACCCAATAGTGTTAAGAAATGCAAATGTAATTCAAAAGCATATTCGCTTATGCAGCCATGCAATTTTAACTTCCTTACACTGATTCAAACCAGTGCTTTTCTTTTGTGTGAAAAGGAATAAAAGCTGCCAGAGTTTCACTACCTGTTCATTTCAACTGGAAACTGTAGCAATTTGTATGTATAAGTACGTTTTTTCAGTTTTGAAGAGGCACTTATTTCCAATGAACCTAGGTTGAAAAAAGATCATAACAGTATGACTTATGTGCTACGTTTTAAGTCTTCTAAAGTCATACCATAGCTTTGTACCATTATACACTGATAATTTATTTAAGAACTACTACAAGTACAGTTTTTTTGAATGAACGAATCAATTTGTGAAACTGATCAACCAATTCGTTCAGATAGAATGTAAAGTTCAGATGCTCTGACATAGCATCTGGATTCTTGGAAAACTGAATCTCAGCCATTTCCCGAAATCTTAATTGTTTCCCCTACTTTGTAAAATAAAAAAAAGCATCATCTTTAGGTTTGGATAAATAGAGAACAGGTGCTAAAAAACATACGCAGCTGGTTGTTGTCACAAATCTCAAGGTCCTTTAGTTTAGTGTTGGTTTTGTTTTTTATTTTGATTCTTAAACAACAATTCACCCACTGTTATTCTACCACAAAACTTATATTGCTAAGTGCTACTGATGTCTGTCTGAAAAGCCTGTTGTTTACACTAGATACTCTTCATAAGAGGGAAGTTCCTTTACTCTCTTTATTTGTAAACTGTGGTATATTAATAGTATGGAACAGTGGACATAATCCAAGCTTGTCCCACTATACATCCTTTAAATACAGCTGTGCATATGGGAACTTCAACAGAGCTTCCTGCTGGGCTAAAAACACTGCTGTTTCTGCACTAGGCCAAGACAGAAAACGTGGGGTGACAGAGTGCATCAGCTGAGCTCAAATGAACCAGCAGCAACCTGGGGGTGTCAGGAATGTCTATGGCTCCTGTCCAACACTCCCGCTCACTATGGGCCTGCTCTAGTTGTCTTAGAGAACATCTTTCAGAGACACTAAATGCGTAGTGCGTGGAAAGTTTTTTTTTCCACAAGATTTGTTTCGCAGCTATTTATAGGAGGAGTATTTATCGGCCCGTCCTTTGCTGGAGGTGGCACCATGCCCTGGAACTAAAAGAGTATCCATATACATATGCTGGAGTTTCTAAAGCTTGCAGAAATCTTTACACTTTAGCTTCATGATCGACACTCAAGTGAATGTTGTCAGCAAGAAATTGTGCTGGGTTTGAAGCTGCGGAGAGATTCTGTTTATTTTAAAGACCCAGATGTGTCTCTCCAAGGCCTAAGTATCACTAAAAAACAGCCACTTCCATGAGTCAAGAATGACAACATATTTTACTATCAGGGGACAGAGCCCCCATTACTGTATGGAACAGCAGACCACACAGGATGATTGCAAAAGCTCACATTTATTAAATGGACAATAACCGTGATATATTCATATTGCTGAAAAGGTTAGTTTATCTTTCTTGATAGATCTTATAAATTCTGCTTCTCTGAGAGAAACAAGCTACAGTTTATAATAGGTCATCTGAGTAGTGCGTATCTGGAGAACGCTAACAAAGATACTCCCTACCAGTAGACACTTTGCAGGTATGCACTTACGTGAAAGCCAAATATTTGGCTTAAAATCAGCCTGTTTGCGCAATTTTAAGAATGAAGAAAAACTATTATCCAACATTTTGTGGATTTAGCAGTTATAAACCAGAATAAAGCATTGACAATAAAGCTTAGGGTTAGGGTTAAAATGGTCCTTGGATATCTGGACAATCTGATGTAGGAATGAGTGCAATGATAGAAGTCAATCTCATGTTACAGCTAGTGATGGGCATGTGCAGTGTTTGAATTACGTTATCTTCTATCTTAAGCCGATGATGTCATTTCAGTTCCAAATTTGGCATAAAAAACAGGGTCATGCCCACTTTTCTTACAAGAGCCTGAATGAGAGGCAAAGAGAGCCTGTGTTAAATATTCAACCCTCTTCCATTAGGAAGAGCAGCTCACACTGTCAATTTCAAAAGACGTTAAAGTACGGAGGTTAGAAAGGAGATTAGATGGAAGAGGAGAACGTGTGCATATGACAGGCAACGCATCTTCCATAATCCCTCAGTTCTGTATTCTTTTTCCCTTACCTCCTTAAAATTCTGATGTCACATTTTGTTTTTATCACCAGTGGGGGAGCATCATTTTAAAACAAGCAATGATCCTGGAAAGCAACCATATTACTCCTATTACTGCCTGTCTGAGATCAAGGATCCAAGGCTTCCCAACTCCAGAACATTATGGTCAATAGAAGTATGTTGGGAACATTATGTTAACAAATCAGGAAATCTGTGCCAGCCGTGTGTGTAATGCTCAGTTAAATACATTGTGTTTCAAGGTTTTTATAAGGTTTGGGCAAGAGAAGGGGAGTTGATTGGATTGTTGAGGGGAGGGAAGTTGGGATAGGGGGGCCAACCTTGGCAACCACAACGAGACTTCCCGAATATAACGTAGGCTCTCCTCATTCATTCAAGCAATGAGGATAATGGACAAAAATCCAAGGTTCTTTCCTTCTTGCCCAGCTGGTCCCATACAAGGCATTTTCTGTCTTAAATCAAATTGCTTTATTACAATGCAGGGGGTACTTGAGTACAAGTACAAAAGAGTGGGCAAATGTTATCAATATTGACATACTCCCTGGTGAACACCAGGTTGGCTGGGTGAAGTAAGCTGCTCTGGTATGAGAGCTGGCGAGCGGTTATCCAACACATCTGTGGGGAATAGCTAACTCCAGTGCCAACAAAGTTGAAGAAAACACAAAAACAAGTCATGCTGTACTTTTTTATTGGAATAGAAGTATTTTAAAAGAGTTTTTTTAAAGAGAGGAACAACATTAAGAGTGTGATTTTGCACGAAGAACTGGAGAGTCACTTCATTAGATTAATAATTTTACCGCAAGTAGATCACGAACCATCTCGAAAGATCAGCGAGAGGGAAAGGAAAACATTCTGGAGGGACTTTGAGAAAAAAAAAAAAAAGGAAACATGTATGGCTTAAGTACTTGCAGGGCCTTTGCTTAAGAAGGATTCTGAGACCTGTGGGAGGACAACATAACCTGAAAGACTTTCATGACACTGCAGATGCTCAGAAGTGATCATATGCTATGTAGACATCAGCCTTCTTTGACAGAGCACATGATTCTTCTGGAGTAATGAATTTCCAAGCCGTCTCTCAGGCAGTCTTTCCATCGAGTCGGATCAGATCACTGCAAACGGCCCTCTATGGACGCTGGTCAGATCACTGTAAATGGCTCTTCCTGCTCAAATACATAATCTACAATACACCACATTCTTCATTCAGCTGTTGCCTCTCTGAAGTCATTCTTCATTCAACACTTGTCTGTCTACAGGCCAAACCATTCAGTAACTCCTCCTCTTCTGGGATCTGATTTCTGCCTCTGACGCTCGTCCTCCATGAACTTCTCCTGCATCTCCTCAACAGAGCCCTCCTCGTGCTTCTTATCCTTCTCAGGGAAGATATCTGGGAACTGGAAGGTTTGCTGCTGAGCCTGTCAGAAAAACAGGAATAGTTAAAGGTTGTCTGTTTGTAATTAACACTGCCATCCAAACGTGTGATTTAGTTTATGTGGACAGTTTTGAAGAATGCTTTATGCTTCCTATTAAAAAGCAATAAACGTCAACACTTTTAAAATCAGAAATTGTTAATCCATTTCACTTCACTGGACAAAACACAAAACACAATCGCCCTTTTCCAAAGCTATGCTTCCCAACAACAGAAATAAACAGATCACCACATCTTAAGGGCCTGCTGTATATTTTAAAAGAAGGGGGAATATTTCTTGTACATGAGAGCAGAGAGACAATTTACTAGTACTGCTGGTCGGTCTCCATACCACAGACCATCAATATTGTTCCAAAGATAAAACAAGGTGTGGCAACAGCAGGAGGAAACAGGGACTGCAGTGAGTTAACAGCTAATGAAAAGCAGTGCCTTTCTGAAACAAATGCTTTTACTGGGATGATCTATTATTTTGGCCTTCTATTTGTAACAAATGCAGTAACTTTTGAGTGACCAAAATGACAAAGAACAGTTGAATAAAAAAAAGAAAGGGGGAAAAAACAACAACAACTGAAACACTTAAAATCATCAGCTTGGCCTCCAAGGCTCAGCAGTGGCGCTCCAACCCTACCATCTAGGAATGCGAAACCCCACACTATAAACACAGAGTCCAGCCAAGTGAAAGTACAAGAACCAAACCTATTAAAAACAGGACCTTAGTAACAGAGTACTAAAATTAATGCGAAAAAAATGTCTGTTCCTTCACCTGTAGTAAACTCTCCTTGAAAAAAAACAAACAAAACAAAACAAACAAAAAAACACTATGACTAAAGACCTGCAGGGGGACCTGTAGTGGAGTTGAAAAGTTTGGATGTTCTAGAACTAGAACATCCAAACATTTCCTTATTAACAAAAACAAGTCACCACATGATTGCCCCCCAAAACATTAATTGGCAAATTAATTGGCTATGGCAAACATATCCGCAGTTTGATTTAACAGAACAGGGGAGAGACTTTAGCATGAAACAAAAATGTTATTGTTGGGTTCAACCCAACATCTGTCCCTGTTATACTAACCATCTCCCCCCCCTCTCTATAATTCAGGCCCTGAACTTACACCATAAACTGTACATTCAGTGGCTTTACATCAAGGATAGATATGAATTCTGAGTTAATGACTGGAAAGAAAAAAAAAACGTAAAAGAAAAATAACAAGAAAAAATGCATTGTTTCATTTTAAATTCATTTACATTTTTTGCACAATAGTTTGTGACGCGTGTTATTGCTTTTTGTCTCAAGATATTTCATAAAAGACTTGTCACAGAAGAAGCTTGAGTCATATCTAGCAAACAAAATATGATTTAAAGTGTTGGTGGGCTTGAGCCCGTAAGCAACCACCTAGTAATGCTCAGCAATTACTCAGAACACCATAGCAACGATCAAGCAATATGCAAGCAATCATCCTGTCATCCTGACAGAAGGAACCACTCAGGACACCTATTAGCAAATATCTAGCAGATTGTCACAGTTTGTCAGCCAGCGCTGTGGTGGAAAATTTTATACAGCAAGGACCACTTACAACTGTACAATATGCATTTATTAAAAAGTGTATTCAGGAAACATTCCAGTTGGTGATGCTTGTTCTTAGTGTCGACAGAAATCACAGACTTCACCTTTTGTCTCATTTGTATAGCAATTACTAGCCCACCTTTAAAGATTCTTAGAGTTAGTATCAGAGTCTGCAGTCACCCCAAATCAGTAACCGCCCCAATACTAGCACTCTTGGTGAACTCTAGTGACTCACATCCCACAATCATTTTCACGATCAGTCAAACGGGAACAGCTGGCATGACTTGGGCCAGTCTGAAAGGATTAGCAGTAGATGGGGTTTCCGTACATAAAGCACCACCCTCTCCCCTTTAGTCACTGTTATCTCCACTGTTTGCTCAGTGACGACGGCTAAACTATTAGACAGAGGCTGAATTTCCAATCTGCATGCAGTCTGATTTAAGAGCATCAATAAAAGGTTGTAATATTTAAATGCACTAGCCAAATCTCCTGCAGAAGTGGAATTAAGACAGAGGGTTTTGCTGAAATCGCCACAGGAGACGTTCGTGTTTCTTCGTAAGATTTCCCGTTAGCAGTGGCTATTTTGACAACTACTGTGATTTATTTTGCATGCAGTATTTAAAGCCTAACCACATATTAATGTACGTAACTACATTTTCAGGACGTTTAAAGATGAGGGCATGTTTGCCTAACGTTGGAAGTCTATTAACAAGTTCATTACCAGACAGGAGAGCAGGAAATGCAGGGAAATGCTTGTAAACAGCTCCCTCTGCCAGTCTCACTGGGTGGGCCACACTGCTACTTCCTCTGAGTCCACACTCTTAACTGACAACCGATACTCACTAACCACAGATATTTGGCTGCCCTGAGATATCTCTTGGTCTTGACACACACCAAACCAAAAATTGAGCCTCCATCAAGCCAAAAGTCACAACCATGGTGGGATGGTGGGGACAGGCTCCTGATAAAGATGATCCTGATTTGCAGCTTAATGGTTCTTGCAAATCAAAGTGGTAATTCAGGGCAGTTCTATGGCCAAATAGGAATGTCTAAACTAGTCTCAGTAGCGAGGACCCAGGTTGGGACAAACAAATGGAAAACTCCCAGACTTGACCACAAGGGAGGAGCCGGATGTTCTCGATGAGTGCATGACCTCTACTCCATCTCAAACTCGCAAATTTGGTGTGACCTTTAAACCACAGTAACCAACAAAATGCTATGTGGATGGGTTTGTTTATATAAAAGCATGATTGCGTTTAAGTGGAATGCAGCCTATGTACAATCCCAAATGTGTAAAAACAATATAGACAATGGGACTATTTGGGACTATTGTAGCATTCTGTATTCGATCTCAAGAAACAATTAAAATCATGGGTTTGACTCCCAGGGGAACCAAAGACAATTACTACAACAGGTATGGAATGGCAAGAATGAGGCAAGTTTATTACACTGGTCAGTCTTTGTGTCCAAATTTGTTGCACCCTCTGTGAAAAACAGCACAGACCAATAGTGCTAATGTAAAGCATTTCAGAGAGAGAGGCAAGGATTTGGCCCATCTGAGGCCCAGCTGAGGTCTATCTGGGCCCGTGCCAGTCTGTCTGTCTGCTCTGCTTCCCACTGACGCCTTGACTGCCTCCCAGCAGAGGACCAGCGTTTGTGCATAAACACTTCCTTCGGGCATGGGTATAGTGGCCCAGCTGTCAAAACCTGACTGGCCACAGCAGTAGAGAACATGATTCATGCAATGTGTTCCCAATGCCAAGACACAGCTGCCTTGCCAAACATTTGTGGGGGTCCAGAGCCTTTGTTCCCAAAACCACTCTAATGAATCCTCAACGCCAGGGAAAAGTGTGCAGAGGGAAAAATTAAACAAAACATATTATATTTCCTCAATGAGGACAGCCATAAGCCAGACGTTTTTGTACCCATTACTGTAAAACAGAAGCAGGTTTCCACTGCAACTGGGGAACTGTTTCTCGTACACAGAGGCGTACACAATCGACTGGCACACAGTCTGGCTTGTTAAGTCATTACGGGCAAGCCAAGCGGTCAGTCTAAAGAAAGGGGTGGCAGAGTCTCCATTCAGAGCAGTATCAGCCCTCATGTCATTTTAAGCCACTGAGTCACTCGTTCCATGTTTGCAGTGATGACAGTTGTGACCGGTCGACTTGTTCAAACTTGCCCAAGTCCTGGCTATTTTTTGGTTCCCCAGGATATTGGACCCTGTCAACAGCAATCAAAGATAACCCCTACTTTCGCAAGTAGGGTCTTGAACCTCTCCCTCAATCTCCGGTGTACAAAACACACCAAAGAAAAGAGAGGGGGAAAGGAAAAGTTAGAGACAGAAGCAGGAAAATTGAGGAGGTGGTACCATAACAGGAAAAGCATGGCTAGTTTCTGAGTAATTTATTTTGAAAATGATACCAAAATAAAGCTGGGTGGTGCCTGGACGTCGAGATACTGATAAAACAGTAACGGGGTGGGAAAAGGTTACAATGGTGTTTCATGACAATGAGTGTTTGTAGCAATACTAAATGGGAGCGACTTGAGGGAAATGCTAGACATACACAGCTAGAAAAGGACGTGGAGTGGAGGTGGAGGCAGGGCTTCAATATCATCTCCTTTGCTAGCGTCTGCTGGCACTCACAGAGGCTGTCTCGTAGTGGACATACACTGGGGAGCTGAGTGTGTGTGTGCGCTTGCTTCAAACAGGATGCCAGAGACCCTGCTGGCCTTTTCCATTATTCATGCTGTGCTTCTTTCACCCGAACACAGACTTACGAAAGTGCTTGTGGTGGATGGAATACTGTACATTTGCAATTAAAAATTGTAGTTAAATAAAACCATCCTGCCAAAAAATGCCCTAACCACATGCACAACCAAATCTGACAAATGTCACCATTTTTGTACAACGGATATATGCTCATCTTTTCAATTATACAATGACAAACGTATAACTTTAACTTTTTTGAAGTACAATTTTAAACTTACACTGTATCTTTTCTATAATGGCAAATCCAGTAGCTTTTTATTGAATATCTTCTACCTTTGTACCAATGATGCATTTACCTTTTCAGTTCTACTGTACAGTGATAAACTCACCTCATCCCTTTTTAATTTGACAAACTTACCTCGTAAATTTGTTTCCACAGAGCAACAATAAATAAACCTCGCAGCTTTTATAACTGATGAACATTCCTCGCAACTTTTCTGTACTACAAAATTTGGTTCTAAACGGACCTCGTACCTTTCCTAAATTACAAACTTACCTTGCGCCTTTCTACCTTTTCTAAATCCATTCTGCAATTCTAAACTTAACTCTCTCTGCTTGTGAGTTCGATATTTCAAAACGTGTTTGAAGGCATGCAACACGTGAATTACTCACCGACATGTCAGTTTCCTCCATTTATTACTTTGGCTTACAGTACTCTGAACTGAAAGGAATACATGACAGCAACGTTGTAGGGCCCTACTTTTATTCAGCACCACTGAAGCCAAACGTTGCCATCTAGTGTTGATAAGATCACAATGTGGACTTTCACGAGCCATCAACTTAAAACAGCAATAATCGAAAGGGTGTTAATTTGTGCATGGCAATCAGTAGGGGGGATGTGTGTAACAGGAAGGAACCCATTTGAAAAGAAGAAAAAAAAAATAATAGTATGCCTTTGCATGGTTGAATTTCACTCTGGTTTTGTTAAACGGTAATTGAGCAGAGTGTGCTCACAAGTTCAGGTGGAACATTGCGATCCGATCTGAAAGGTAGCCTGGCTACCAGCTGATCCAGACTGAAACACTGCCCCAAAAAACAACGACTCAGCAACAACCTCTCAAACAACAACAAACATCCATTAGTACCAACAACAGTTGCCTTGTCTTGCCAAATACTGATGCTTGCAACGAGACCCTTGTGGAAAAAGCAGTGGGGGGTGGGGGGTATAAACAGTTGTTTTGGACAAGCGGGCAAACTGGAGCGTTCCCACAAAATCTTCGCTTTGTGGGGCAGTGTTTCAATGAGGTATGTAGTTAAGCAAAACGGCAGTTATACAACAGTACAGATGAGTGAAATTCAGCATAGGGGGTAAGCGATACTGATAGGGAGCGTATATGCAATAGCATGTGCAATGTGCATTATACCAACCAACTCGGGAAACTACAGATGCACATCAACAAACAGAACCTTTATACCAGGAATGAACAGGTCACGGACTTGCAAAGGGAAGCACAGGATATCAAGGCATTTAACTAGAGCGTTACTTGCAAAGCGGTCGTACGTAAAGCCTTGATATTGTCTCAAGATTTTATGTTGCTTAAGATTTCCCTGACCCCTGTCTGGACCTCCCTGTTCTGGCATGGCTCCATGGTGCCCTTGCTCACCTCGCTTCATGTGTCGACTCCATCCGTAACCTCCTCCTCCTCCTTGATGAACTCTCTCTCTTCCCGCACTACTCCCCACTGTGGGGAGGTCTGATGAGAGAGTGGCCGTCAAGGAACCATACTAACACACGGCTTTTTCAACGAGCCTGGAGTTTGTAAAATCTGGGGGGTTCGGAGGGTGGGAGTTGCAGAGAGCGTATTGCCCCTGGAATATTAGCTGATGTAGTGCGTTGGGGGGAAGGGTTGGCGGGGGGAACCGTTGAGGGTATCCAACCACAGTACA
Organism: Enteromius unitaeniatus; assembly: GCA_032359435.1. Taxonomy (NCBI): domain Eukaryota; kingdom Metazoa; phylum Chordata; class Actinopteri; order Cypriniformes; family Cyprinidae; genus Enteromius; species Enteromius unitaeniatus. The sequence continues at coordinate 12,217,574 of JAUMHI010000074.1, read as the reverse complement.
CTCCCCCACATGTGGTGTCAATTAGGAACAATCTTGTTTTTACCCACCACTGAAAAGAAAGGAGGGCTTTTCTTGGGCAGTGTTTTTTCTCTTTACAGACCTGCTGGAGGAGAAGAAAGGGGCCGGAAATTTGGTTTCATATCAGTGGTTTTTTCGCCGCAGTCTGAGATTTTTTAGCTTGCATGTTATTCACACATAAATAAGCATGACTTTTCTGAAAGATTGGACAACAAGGAAGTAGTACTCTCCAGAAATGTTTAAGCAAATACAGCACTGTATCTGAAAGAAGACAAATGTTAAAAACAGGATGCAGTAATTCTCTAAACCAAAGTCCCTAACTGGGTTTATGAGAAGGTTCAATTGGCGGCGCAAAGCAACACAGGAAGTCATTCAACTCTTGTCAAGAGGAAGTTCACCTTTAAATATTAATTTGTGTTTTGCTTGTGTATCCCATTACAAGCCGCTCTGTTTTGACAAGTTTAATTATTTATCCCCGTCTTGATTGACGGCTGAAAAAGCAGAGCAAACAATCCAATGCTTCTCTTTAAAACCGTAAAGAAACAAAAGCAGCTTTTTCCAAATGAATCAAAGGAGATCAGATTAAGGTATTTTCACGCCGGCATACTTCAAACACGGTCGGTATCAACAGCCCAGGGCTCTGCCCAAAAGCAGGTGTGAACCTGCGTGGTTCGCCACTGGATCGCGACCAATGCTAACGTTCTGATGCCCCAAGAAACAACTCTCCCATCCGCCCATGATAATAACCATAGCTCTCAGAGAACTTTGTACTATAATTCCTGCACAAAGTCTGGCATGTAACTAAAGATGACCTCTTGCCTTCTTGGCCAAAGCCAGAACCCAAACTGCCGCCTTTCTCAGGAGGGCAGGGGCGAATATGTGGGAGAGACAGAAAATAAACAAGCAGTGATGGGAGTTGAACACAAAAAGGTGAGGTTTTCGCATCAAAGAGTACATGTGCCTTGGGGTTTTTTATAGGAACATAAGATGTGATGGGCCCTCAAAACAAAGAAGAAACAGAAAGACATGGCTTAGATGCCAATGCATCCCATTTTTCAAGAGGGTCTTGTTTTGTTTAATAACTTTAACTCAAAAATCCATTTGACCCAAGCACTCATGATCAATAAAGTTTTGAAAAATCCATGCTCGAACAGAATAACACTCACCAGTTGAACATATGCCACTTTGTAATCTGGCCTCTTCACTCGCTGGTTTAAGTGGTTTCGTTTCTTGTTTGTACCTTGGTAGAAAACAAAAGGAGGTGATGAACATTTAGTGAAAACATTATTATTATTAATTTATTATTGATCACTCAATACATAATACAACATTTATTTAGAATTTGTTTAAGTGAACATTTGTTCCAATTATGTTTGGTGGCACTAGACCCAATGAGTTGGTTTACCATCTAATAAATAAACCAGTTATATCTAAGTAATGCTGACTAGTAAGACCTCAAGTGATATAAAAATAACCTCTCTGACTGTGTTGCAGCTGGGTATATTTACTTTGACAAAATTGCACCTTCAAAGAAGACTGTTATGTTTTGCAATATAGCTTAGATACTATGTCTTTTAGGGTGACAGGGGGTTGGGTTTATCTGTTAAGAAGCCTGTGTCTTCCGTCCTGTTAACTGTGGAATGCATGTTAACCTTTTCCCAGCTGGCCATGATGTAATTGCCTAAAGCCTGCTGGGTAATACCAGAGAAACCAGAGAAAGAAGTGCATCTGAACCAAATCACTTCCAAAAGACAAGACAGTACAGGAAGAGTAAAAGGATTAAATCATTTAAAACAAATGGCAGACACACTCAGTGGAGCATTGTTTTATATTAAAAAAGCATGACATTTGGTTCATTCAGTCTGAAAGTACTAGTATAGTTTGTCATACAATGCTGCAAACAATGCTTTTCAAGCCTAGATTTTTTTGCCTTGTTTCAAGCCAAAATATCAAAAAAATTCTTAAATCAAGAAAAAAAAAGATCTAGGCTAGAATTTTTTTTTTGCCATTAAGATCATAATGCTACTTAGCTACAAAAAAGACAAATAAATACACCAAAATTCAATTTAACTGTGGTCCATATGTATGCTATATTACAACCAAAGCCATACAATACAGGTCAAAGTAAAAGTATTTATTGATTCACTGACAGTCAGTTTTGGAGCTTAATAGCTTTATGTCACAAGGAACTGTTGTTATAAATAAAAAAAAAAGAAAAGACTTTCTTTCAGATTTCTGTTTCTCATTCTGCTAAAAATTCTGCTACAGTATAAGCTTTGAAATCATACGAGAGTAATATAGCAATGTCATGATTTTGCAGTGAAATCTCTCCTTAAAACCTACTCAACTGCAAAGTTTAACTTTTTTTTTTATATACAGGATTGGCAGTCTTCCTTTAATAGTACAAGGAAACCCTAAACACACAAACACTCCCACCATTTAGGGTCAACTGAACGGTCAACCCACAAAACAGGTGAGAAGCGCTTTTGTTCATGTATGCGAACCCTGTTTCCATTCCTGTGCTCCCACCCAGCATTATATAGTATAAATAAATATTCAATCAAGCTCTCTTTTGAGGTTGTGTGTTGACTGGCTACTATTATGTTACAATTCCCAGGCCTGAGGGGTAGTTATAGAAACCCCTTCCAAAATACTCGGTAGGAAAAAGAATAGACGCCTTGAGGCCGGGGGTTCCACCCGCACCCCCCTTTTCCTCCACATCCTTTAAACCATCAGTGGAGTGGAGCCCATGACGCAGAGCGGGACACCTTCTCTGACGTGGTCTATTTCACCTAATGGGTGTTCCGCATTTTTTTCCTGCCTTTACGCTGTGGCTGTAAAAATGGCCACTTTGCTTATTGGCCCTCTCCAGCGTTGGTGTGGAAACCGCACGGAAAAATCCCAGTGGCGTTAACCCAACTGGCAGCTTGTAAAAGTGGTTCCCTCTGCGTTAACCAGACAGTAAAGCCTGTAATAACCCCAGCATTATTTACTTAACCTTAGGCATTATTGTTGATGTTATGTTGATGTTACCTTTACGCTTTAAATACATAAGTTTAAAAATGGAACTATTCCTTTTAGTCACTCATGTTGTTCCAAACCCATATGGCCTATTTTTATATGGAAAACTAGATTTAAAAAAAATATATATATTTCCATATCATGACAGCTCAAAGTGGCCACAGCTGTTAAGCTAAAAAAAAAAAAAAAAACACTATAAGTAGTTGATACAACTTACTATTACCGTATATAATGTTTTCTGAAGTCATACGGTATTGTTGATATTTTGATTTTATTTGGCATATTAAGAACAGACCTAAATTCTATTCACTGATAATCTTCCCCACAGTATGCTGTTAACAAATCTGTGAACAGATCATTGAGTCACTGAGTTCAGATATATTTGTGAATGAACTGTTTGTCCGGTTTGCCAACCAGACCAACCAGTTCACTAAAAAGAAAATGCTCAAAACCGATTATTCCTAGTATGTGTAATGCCATGTAAAAATATTTCATTTACAAACATTTTAAACGTTTCTATCCATTGGTTGTTGGTTGGATGGGGCAGATCTGAATCTGAATCTATAGCTTGTGGTCTATAGCACAATAATCTGGCTGTGTAAGTAAAACACCATTAATTTTCTCCATAGGATTTTGCTGAAGCTATCAGTTTGCATTATTTAAACAATGTTTAAGTCCCTGGTGAAAAACGACCTTACCAAACATTAATAATCAAAGAATTGCTCTGAACGAGTGCAGAGCAAAAGTGCAAATTATGTAATATAGTCAAAACACTAAAATATGTGCATAGTTGCACATATAATATGTGCAAAACTTTCAAATATACTATTTGTGTGGAGTTTATACAGACATAATGATTGGAGCAGCATGACATGCTTTGCCAAAAGTCTGATATTTTAGAGGTAGAGGATTATGACATTTTGATTTTAAAAAATGACATGGTCTAAATAAATATATATAAAACAAATTGGAGGATAATCTCAGCCTCAGATGTCATGCATATCGCACACAAAAGGGGAGACACTACAAAAGTTTTAAAGTCATCGCTGGATTGGTTGAATTTATACAGGATCTCCAGGAGACGAACCTGCCGTGTTCTTTAACGTTTTACTTGGAAACAACGATGCCATGACGAGGAACCCCTCATGAAAGAAGTAAGCCATCGTATTTACAACTTTGATGACAAGTGTCTTTAAAGTCGGCATGAAACGGAAGTTGACTGTCTTTTTTCTTTAGTGTGACGACAATACGAGTGAAAAGGGGAAAAAAAAAAAAAAAAAAAAATGTAGGGGTGGTGCCTGATTTTATCCTTCAGTAATTGATTGGATCGTTGGAAGATGGGTGTTTCTCAGTGATCTAGAGAGGGACACCAATAGTCACGCCAAAAACAAAAGCTGTAATGTTGGTTCAGGAGCTTATAGGTCCGCTTCCTTATGAATGGTCATTGATTAAAAAGAAGCTGCATGAAGAACAACAAGCTCTCCTTTTGTTTTGAGCCTACAGGTTTGTAACGGCATGATAGTGCATAGCTAATTGATGAAGGTTTCTGGTTCGGGTGAAATACTAATAAGGACAATAAGTAAAAAAAAAACATGCTTGTGTAACACTTCTGGCAAACTTTGTGAAGAAACAAACAGGGCAGGGCATCCTAGGACAACTGTCGATTGGAACGCTATAGCCATGGATAGAGAGATAAGCAGCTGTGAGTGGAATCATGCAAACCACTCCTCCTTTCACTTCCCTCCCTCAGTGTCTCCCACTTGATCCGAATTCCGCAAAAACACAGTTCCCTGAATTAGCCATATGTTTATAAATATAATTCAAACTCCCGCTCGGCTGTCAAGTTTCTCCAAAACATCTTGTCAGTATTGATCATTCTCATTGACTAACACTCATATTTACCCCTATCTATGTGACCGACCACCCCAGGAGCGCAAAAACAAGTGATAAACACAGAACACTGGCGAGTTGTTGTATTAGGGCTTCATAAAGTTCAGGCCAGTTGATGGCACTGCTGCTGTCAGTTGAGTTTGGCTTGCGTTGTTAGGCGAGTCGACAAAAAAACAGAGTGAGCAGAGGTGCAAAAGAGTGAAAGAGGAAGAAAAAAAAACAAAAAACAAATCGCAAGACATGCTCTCGCATGAAAAAAAAAAAAAACAACTGGCCGGAATGTACTGGAGTGGACCAGAATGGAGGGGTCTTGACACTCTTTGTTTTAAATCAAGTCATCTTAAAAAGACAACTATTAGAGAACAAGATACTAAAAATATCTGACACTTAATGCAAGTGGATGTTTAACACCCTTATGTTTCTTATTCAAATACAGCATTTTGTGCTTTGTTGCTTTTATTAAAACACAGCTAAGCTGTCAGTTCTGCCAGTTTTATTACAAAATACAAGTTGTAAATATGTTTTTCGTCTTCATTTCAAGCTTACAGCGAGATATGAAAGTGAAAAAACAGCATAGCCTAATTTATAATGAAAATAATGTCTCACTGTAATTGAAAAGATGATAATAGTAATAGTTAATAGTATCTCAATTTCAACTTCATTCATATATTCAAGTGTTCACGCTTCTTCATATAAATTTGATAAGCGGGTTTGGCGTGCTGTCCAGGGAGCGGGCTGAAAGAATGGCGGGCTCGAACCCTAGCGTTTGGAACCCTAGCGAGGGTAAGGGCTCGGCGCCCGGCTCGAACTTCGGCTGCCCCCCGGAGTGGACGTTGTGTTTGAAGGGAGGCAGTATGGAAGGAGGAGGGTTTGCAAAAGCGAGATGAAGATGAATGGGGTTTTATAGTGCTTGGAAAGGATTTGATTGGGTGATTGCAACAAGGGGATTGATTAGCTGATTGCTAACAGCTGCGAGCAATTCGTCCAGCGATCCACTGAAAACTATGTTATTATCAAAAAATGTATTATATAAATATAGATACACAATATTACCATTTCTCTCAAACATTGTTCACAAATCAGTCTAAATGTGTGATAGTGAGCACTTCAGCTTTGCTGAGATAATCCATCCCACCTCACAGGTGTGCCACATCAAGATGCTGATCTGACATCATGAGTAGTGCACA
>JAUMHI010000074.1:12184688-12211358 GCA_032359435.1 Enteromius unitaeniatus | reverse complement strand
TTTCGTTATTTCCCAGTATTGGAAGAATCTTAGTTACTCACCTTATTTCTCCGTTGGATGTTAATAAACCTTGTTTTGACTTTTACTCACGTGTGTTGGTCCCGTTCGTTACAGTTACATCCCTAGAAAATAGTATTTAGCGTTTCATCGTTTCAGGGTTTTTTGATGTGAGAGATCGATAAAACCCCTCTACGTAGTCCTCAATTGGCCATCCATCTTGAAAGCATGTGAGAAGCAGGTCTGCTGGGTCTTGAAGGTTAAGAAGAATGCCCATGTTTTAAGGCACTTTTTTAGTGGTCTGGTGTTCTGTCACAAAACAGATAACAGATCACAGGTACAGTAAGTGAATTCAGTGGAGGCTTCGTAGTCATCAGGCACAAACTCAGGTGAACAGAAAGTCTTTTAGGATAGATCATTGGACTTCATGTATCATAATAACTTGAAACTACTTTCCCTTTTCAGGATCAGATTCAGGGGTCTAAGAGCAGACAGACGGGGCATTCACTGTAAAGTAGATCAGGACATGATGATCTCATTTAAAATGGAAAGCAATATTTATTTATTTTAAATGCAGCAGATGGAAATAAATAAAAAAATTCTGTAAAATAAAAACAAATTCTGATGGTAATACGAGAAATAGATGCATTTTTCTTTCTGATCTCTGTCATTTGCTGATTTGTTCACTATATATACTACCGTTTGTTTTTCATGCTGCATGCTCACAGTCCGTGGAAAGCAGAGCCAACCACTAATCATTCAAGCTGTTATTTATAGCACTTCTCAACAGAGTCGTATAGTTGATGTGTAAATTGAGACTCTTCCTTTGGACATGGCCCCATAGCACGCTCAACTCTGACCCTGAGCCAAGGCCACTGTAAAGTTGAACTTGGCTTAGCCACACATATATAACCCACACACACACATTCGCAGACAAGTGCAGAAGATGCAACTTGCAACTCTTAGCTGCCTCTCTGGAAAAGTTTTCTGTGCCCAAATCTGAACATTAATTAATATTAAAGCAGGAAATGGGGACAGTCAGCTGATGGGTGAAGCTGTCTAGTGGTTATATGATTATTGGAGAAGAGGTTCCCACAGCCTTATCCTATGACCATAGCCCTGCCAGCAGAATCCTGAGGTGCAAAAGAGCTGACTTACAGAGTCTGTGCCAGTCGCAACTAATCTTAAAGGCATTTAGGCTATCGACCGCTTCAACACAGCAGCGCTTGACTATGAGAAGCCGTTTCTCAAAAGTTTTCTGGGATAGCTGGAGAGAGAGATAGATAGATAGACAGACAGATAATTAGATAGATACAGACAGAGACAGTTGACAGACTGATGGATGGATGGATAGATAGACAGACAGTTGACAGACAGACACAAACAGTCAACAGACAGACAGATAGATAGACAGTTGATGGATGGATGGATAGAAGACAGAGACAGTTGACTGACAGACACAAACAGTTAACAGATAGATAGACAGTTGACAGACAGGTGGATGGATAGACAGACAGACACAAACAGTTAACAGACAGACAGATAGATAGTTGACAAACGGATGGATGGATAGACAGACAGACACAAACAGTTAACAGATATACAGACAGATAGACAGTTGACAGACAGATGGATGGATAGACAGACACACAAACAGTTAACAGATAGATAGACAGTTGACAGACGGATGGATGGATGGATAGATAGACAGACAGACAGACACAAACAGTTAACAGATAGATAGACAGTTGACAGACGGATGGATGGATGGATAGATAGACAGACAGACAGACAGACAGACACCAACAGTTGACACACAGACAGGTAGATAGATAAATAGCTGCCTGCAGCACATGGTAAGGCCAACACAATGGCTGTTGACAGATGGCATTCCTTAGGTGGCATCTGCAGTCATCCACGTTGTCATGTCATTAATCATGTCATAAGTCATCTGCTCCTGCTTCACATCTGTTGCTCCAAAGAATCGTGAAGATAAATGTCTTTTTGTTGAAATACTCATTTTATGTTTTTTTTTGCTTTACATTATTTTGAGCAGGTAGTAAAGATGTAACTGATTGCAATTCATCTGGATTATCAAATCAGATTCCAGAAATTGAGTACACCTAATTGGATCAAATTACATTTTAAAGTGCTCATAATCAGATTATTGTTACTTTTATGGATTACATGATTACATATTATTTATAAAATGGCAGTGAATGAGTCATCATTTATTGATTTACACAATTTTTTTAAAATCTTTTCTTTAGTTTCCTTCACAACAACCCTACTGTGTCAAACTATGTTCACAAATGTTGTGTAAATTTATACGTTTACAATACATTTGCCAACCATGCCATGCTATATAATTAGACCATGTATAAAACAATAATTATACACGTCACTAGACACGGGTGATGTATAACACTTAAACACTTCAGTAAACGATCTGGAAAGTCAGGCAAAACATCTCAAACCTGGACGACTTTGGGGATGTAATGTCACTATTAATTTCATGCTGATAAATGTTTGTTCATGCGGACATTGTGTGTCAACCCTGAAAATATTTACTTGAAACTTTAAAACTAGATAGGTGAAAAAAATTAATTACTACATGATCTAAATGAATAATCTATATTAGTATCTACAATTTTCATTAAATAATCTGTAATCAGTAATAGACTGTAATGTGGGAATAATCTACCAAGCAATATATACAAGGTATAAATGGTGTATACAGTATCACTTGTTTTATCTGGATGTATTAAACTGTTCAAAAAATGCAATTCAAATAGAAGCTTAGACCTAAACACACTATATACAGTTATTATTCTAATTTTATTTTTATTTTTGGAATAAAAATGCATTTTGATTATATGCATTTTAAAAATGTTGGTGTACAGTTACTACGCCAGTAAGTTTGTAATATGTTATTGTTATGGTATATGTTATATGCAATTACTACCTGACATCTTAAAAAAAAAAAAAAAAACTTCTCTTAACCTCTATCCCTTCTCTCCCTTTCTAGCGTGCACCTATCTAAACACTGCCTGTTTTTACGATATAATGAGCACTTCCTAAGTTGTTGTTTGCCTCTTTAGGACTAATTGCTGCTGTTTTCCCCACCTGTAAGTCGCTTTGGATAAAAGCGTCTGCTAAATGAATGAATGTAAATGTAAATGTAATGTAAAATGTTATTAATATTTCTTTATAAAATATGCAGAAAATCAGTTTTGTCTGTTTGTAATTCATTTGTCCACCAAAGCTATGGGGTGAAACCTATGCTCCTGCCAAGAAAAATTGTGAAGAACGGCATGAATGTTTTTGAATTAAACTAAACTAAAAGATTTCCCCCTAACATCCCGGACATTTTAGTTGTCGTTCACCCACATCAAGATGCACAAAACACAATAAACACACAATGTAGGCCACCTGGAATAGCGCGATACAGTTTAGGAATACATATGTACAATACACAAACTACGTTCCCCAAAGAACTTTCCAGCTAACAGTTCCTATATGAACCATTTTCAAGATTTTTTTTTTCTACTACTACTACTACAAAAAAAAAAACTTTTCTACATTTGAAAGGTTCCACGGATGTCTTCGTAAAACCCCTGATTCCAATAAAGAACCTGTATTTTTAAGAATGAAGGATTCCTTCCCGCACCTGCTTTAAACAGTTACAGGACGCTGAAAGTCGATGCATGACTGCCGGTCCATCACTCTGCACGCGCGTCTCCACCGTACACTGCGCCCTGTCCGGCTCCTGGCCCGGGGGCCCCGGTAATCGCAAAGCTCGCGTAATCACTTTCGGTCGTACCTTTATGAAGAAGCGGTATGGAGTTACGTCACAGCAGCGCGCAAAAGTGCAGGCCAAGCAAATAAGCCGCTGAGGAGCTATTTGTAGGCATTGCTGCCAAACCCGGGTAAGGCTGCTCACTCACTCTTCTGCGATCGATGCTTTAAACCTGCTGTAGCAGCATGCATTCTTTTCCCGATTTATTCTGGAATGATTGTGTTTGGAGAACTTGACCTGGATCCGTTGGTGACCGGCGGCCGGTGCGCGCAACAACGCAATCAGATCTAATCCAAAACCTCACGTTCACAGACAGTCCGAAGCGTGAAGAAGCGAGACATGATGACGCTTCTGCATGTTTCAGCAGAGAGATTGTTGTTTTTTATCGTCACTTTTGATTAGATTTTTTTTTAGTCGTCGTCTTCTTTGGGAAATCATGCCACACACTCGCAACAGGAACCCAAGTCCAATCCCAGAGGTGACATGGGACACGGGGTTGAAAGAGATGAACGAGACCTGGAAGGGGGCTATTGCTTGCTTGGGAGTCGCTGTCTTTTTTGTCATGACGATTGGGATCATTTATTGGCAAGTTGTGGATCAGCCCAACAAGAACTGGATCCTGAAGGGGAGCTTTAGTGGGCTTATTTGGGAGAGACGGACGCAAACTCTCGTCATACAGACACTGACTGAGGAGAAGACTTTTGCGGAGATAGACGTGGAGAACGTGGGAAACGTCGATATTGAGGTTCCGTTCGTGAGGAACATGTGCTGGCTTAACAAAACCGAGTTCTGCTACACTTGGGATTCGGTCGCAGAGGTGAAGATATCTTTGGAATCGGAGGAGGACTCCGACACCGAGTGTTACAGTGTAACCTGGACCCCAGTTCACTGTCATGTGGACCTGAAGGTATTAAAAAAAAACACATTTGAAAATAAAGGCTGTGTTCCAAATAGAACAATAATAGCCTGACGTCAGTGAAGAAGTTCCACAAAAATAAATTGCCCTCTCTTTAAAATAATAAATCACCGTGTTTGTTTCAAAATAAGCTTGTAACATGTAGAACCTTTATCCGAATGCATTTCAACAAAACCGTGTATGGTGTAAAAAAAAAAAAAAAGAAACCAAATAGTTGCAGCTAAACACAGACTTAAAAACGGTTAAACAAAACACTACATTTTTTTAAATTAAATCTTGTACAAATCAAGTGATGTATACGATAAGTGTTGTTGATGTTTGTTTTGCAAGTGACGATCCTAACAGGAATCGCTACAGTTGCCATGGTTACCGCTAAGTTACTGAAGTCCTGACTGAAACCCAATATAAAGGGCTTTCTGATCTAATTAAGTATATGCGAATAACTATTTAAAGGTTTCTTGTTTTGAGAACAGTTAACATTTTAACATCTGAATGCATGTAACTCGAACTTTTTTTTTGTTTATTTAATAAGTGGCTTTTATTTGATTTTTAATAGCCTTTGTTTTATGTGGTCATATTGTTATTCATAAAAACGGATTTAATTTGCATTTGTACATGCCAAGAAAGTTTTTAAAGCAGGGTTTAAACCAAAAAAGGCCACAGAGATACATTTCACAAGATAATGTCTTTGTTCAGCAAGCGCCTAATGCATTTCGGAAGTTTTTGAGTGTAATCCCTTCATTCCCCACATTTCCTATCTCAGTAATGCTCTGTCGTGTGTTATTTTCGATTTAAGCCAAAAACGCTTTGTTCAGTCCAATCCTTTGACTTATAGGTATTCTGCCCCTGTGTTATGAGAGTCAAAAGCTTCTTAACTGGATGTCCAGATTTTGGACACTAATGAAAACATTATACAAGAACCTAAATCAACGATTAAAGTGGTACTTTAACGATAAATGATTGACCTGTGGTGTAGATGGACCGCAACAATACATTTTGCAGATAGTCATCATGTTTTTCTCTCAGGACTGTTTCTCAATGGTGAATATTTCGTGGTATGGAGGTGCCAGTGTCCGTGCGCCCAACTGGCCGATAAACGATGCCAACATTTCCATGCAGCCCTTCACAGTTAGTGACCTTAGGGACAACCCTTCTGGCTTCGGATCAGTTTTAGAACGCTACTTCCTGGGATCTTCAGGTAAGAGAAGTTCTGTGTCTCTAACCGTCACTCACCCTGCTCTTTCACACTTTGATGACTAGTCCAAACATGCATTCACTTGTGACTATGTACACAATTCTAAACTGCCTCGGGCCTGAGATCACGGGGCTCTACTGTACATAGAGTAACACAATACGCATGGTTAGTTCTGCTCGCTGAAAGATTGCAAAACAAAGGACCTCAGACTTGAGTCTGAACCCATTGGTATTTGTCAGCAGATGCCTGGTGTTTATATCGAGAGTTAATTAAGCAAACAATCTCAGGCAGATTTAAATAACCATTGTGTTTATGTCTGGCTTTTAGTTTGATTCAAGGCACAGTGGGAGATGTTTACGGACAGATGTGTAGTCCATCCAAACGGTCGACAGTTTAGATTGTAGTAGTTATTGTGAAATAAGTGTACAACATGAAAATATGTGTTAACAAATATTTAATTTGCCCTCAAGATTTATAGTATTAATTACCTAAATGTCCTATGTTTTTAAACCTTATGAGTTTTTTGAGTTGTCAGAAATACTGGTTAACCTAGTTAAAAATATATTTTGTTACGACAGACCTTTTTATTCAAAGAAGTGTAGTCTGTTTTGGTGTACATTTTCAATCATTTTAAAATGTACATTTTAATGAGAGTCTAACCCATGATCTTAGTTTTATTTGTTTTCTTTTTAATTGTTAAAGGTTTACCATTATTGGTCATTATTTTAAATTTTTTTGAGGTGAATTTTGTTTAATTTAATGAACAGTTTAACTTGTAATGTTACAGAATTGTAAAATAATCAAAGGGTTAAATACACAGTGCCAGAGCAAAGATGATCACGAAGTATTTTATGAAACTTAAAGCAGCGGTTATTGGTATGTAAATTTACTTCGAGACATATGATCAACCACACAGCAGAAACCAGAACCGGCTTTGACCTCCAGTATAGCAGTGTGTCAATCCCTTTAGCTGGAAAAAGCTATAAAATTCAAGCTTCCCAGATGCGTGCATCATTATTGACATGTGAAGGAAGTTTGAAACCACCAAGACGCTTCCTAGAATTGGCCATCTGGCTAAATGTGGTATTCTAAGAATCTGGAAGGTCAGGGAGGTGACGAAGAGCTCCTCAGAAAGACCTTCATATTACCTGTGTAAAGATGGGAGGTTCTGTCACAATCCATCACTACAGCACATCATCAATCTCTTTCAAACGAGTTCACAAACTGTTCTGAGAAGGGGTTTAGTCCATGGGGACGAAAAAGCTAAATAGCAATTGTAATTGACAAAGAATATTCATTTAGGTTCATTAGCCAAAAGTAACAATGCCTGCTTAATTTCAGTGAAACAAGCAGCAATCTAAACATATTATGGATCTGTTGCTCAAGACAGGACTGGTGAAATGGATGTCAAATCGGACCACCAAATGAGAATTGGAGTGATTGGTGGTCTGTAGTTTTTTTATGTTGTAATGTTTAAATATAGCTCAAATGTGCTTTATTTAGAACATGCATTTGGGCACACTTCATTGAGCTGCTTGAGCTTGCATTGAGAAAAACAGGAAAGACATTGTAAGAATAGTCCTTCTGCAATCACTGATTCAGTCTGAATTTAATAAAGCGACTGTCTTTCCTGCTTTTCTGGGCCTTGACAGTATTTAAGGCTCCAGTTTTCTTCTAAAATATCTTAATTTGTGAATGAACAAAGCTTTTAGGTTTTTGTTTTGTTTTGTTATTTTTTTGTAACGACATGGAAGTAAATAATGACAAAAATTGTTATTTTGGGGTGGAGCGACCCTTTTTCTGTTTTTGTACAGCATTTTTCTGTGACCATTATGCTTTTTGCTAATTCCTGATAAACTTCCACTAAATATCACTAAGAAAAAGTCAAATTTCAGCAGTAAAAGAATCCACTATGGGGATTTTTTTACGAATATAATAAATTATTTGCACCTTAGAGCGTGCAGATGAAATGTAACAAACTTTCACAACCACTTTGACAACAGTTTTAGTGAAAAAACTTTGTAGCAATTTAACCCTGAAGAATAACTTTGTCATTGTTGTGCATGATAGACAGATAGAGAGAGATTCCACTGCCACTAGTTCTCTTACTGTTAAAGCATGTCAGACCAGGTTTAAAATTTTAGAAGTTCATAATATATGCTTATAAAAATGAGTAACACAACATTGTAACACACAGCAATGTTTTTTTCAACACATTTGACAATAAGCTGACACTAGCACTTACTCTTAAAGTGCAAATGTAGCACTTCTTGGGCCCTAAAAGCATGTCGGACCAACTTTGACTTTTTATATGTTTATATATTGAGTAACACAACATTGTAATGCATTACTTTTAGTTATTAAAGTTTCTTAACGCATTTGATAAAACGCTAAAACTAGTACTCGCACTCATAGTGCACTTTTTGGGCCCCAAAAGCATGTCAGACCAGGTTTGACATTTTAAATGTTCAGTAAATGGTAATATATGTTCATCAAAGTGAGTAGCACAACATTAACGTTAAATTTCTTAGCACATCTGGCAATAAGCTGCCACTAATACTCGCACTCAAAGTGCAAACGTTGCACGTTTTTAGACCGCAAAATATATTGGGCCAGATTTGACATTTTATATGTTCAGTAAATGGTAAATACGTTCACCAAAGGTACGTTGCGATGACCCCTCGTGCTTCGGAGCAGCAGGCGTGCCATGCGAGGCTCGTGTGGGTGGGCAGCTGGTCTCTAAACATGGTTACTGCTCAGAGCCGAGACACTCTCACAACACCTCGTCACCCGCGCTCAATCCAGCAATTAATAACTATTTACTCAACACAGTCACGCTGCTTTTTTCGTACCACCGCATTGTTTGCGCCCACATTGGTGTCTTCCAAGTGTGCGTGTGAGCTTTCGGCAGCTGAAAGGTGAAAGCAGTAATCTGCGTCCCAGACAGCTGAACCGAATTAGATTAAAGCGAAAGGGCATGCCATCAGCTAAGGACATTATATTCATCATGTGACATAAACAAAGGCCTTTTTATGATTTCCTGAATCATTGTTTGGCCCACTGAATGTTATGTAACTCCGTGAGCAGTTTAACCAAAACGGTCGCATGATTTTAATCCCTTTTCCACCTCGCTAAAAGACGGCCTTGATTTTGTAGAGACCTCTCAAACCCCTCTTTAATTGGCTCACTTTTAAGACAGAAATGTTGAGCTTCCTGCCAATGCAGCTGTCCCCGGTTGCCAAGTAACCGCAGACATATCGTGGTGTATAATGCCCAGTGGCATAACAATGACAATCATGTTGGCTCAGATTCGTAAGGCGACCCAGCAGCTGCCTGTGGCCACAGCTCTCGGCTGCTATTGGTCGGTGGTGTGTTGATAATGGACATAATTGTTTTTCCCGAGTCGCCGCTGTGCAGCCAAATGGCGTGTTGTTGCTCAGGCCTGTAAAACGAGCCCCCGGCGACCCGGGGCAAACCCAAAGGTACACTTTTCAGCACTGTATATTTACATTTAGGCCTTGAAATCAGATAGTGGTTTTAAACAGGTTGGTGATGGGGAGCTTCAGTCATGCGACGTCTGTCAAATAGCTTTGTCCACTTTGTTGATGAGAGACATTATTGAAGTGTCCAGGCAAGTTGTGTCCTTTACGGGGTTCGTTGACAGTTGTGTCTGGTCCAACCTGATGACTGAAAAAAAAAAGAGACTGAGACATATTTAGATTTTGATGGTTGCCAAGTAATGATGTCCCCCTACAGCTATATCCAACAACAACAATCAAAGTTTTCATTTAGTAAAATGAATAAATAAATAAGGTTTAATTAATAATGAATTCATTAATCAAATTTATTTAATTGCCAAAGTTGTAAATAGACACTGCCACCATTAAAACTTCAAAGAATTCAAATTTCATTCTGTCTGTCGAAAATCTAAATTAATTTTGGAAATAATAAATTTGATTGCTCCAATTTTGTGTGCACACCAAAAAATTATGAAAAAAATATATGTTCTTGTCCACAGGAGTGTTAACAATTAAAAGTGTGAGTGATTATTTACTTATTTCCTTTTTAGCTGGGTTTCAGTAGCAATGAGTGTGGAAATTTTAATCCAGTCCATTGGCAATTCGTACATATTTTACAAGGTAGCTAATTTGAACCTCACTTTTTGCTAAATCGTACTTGTTTACGAGTTGCATATTCATATGAATTTGTACGATTTACCTACATCTAATCCCCCCCCAAACCTACCCATCACTGGGTTTAGACAAATCGTACAAAATCGTGAGGTCGTACAAATTTGTACGAATTAGCACAATGTACGAATGAGACGGTATTGGAAGTGTCTGTTTTGGTAGTGTCGCTGTCACGGTGGTGCATAGTCAAAGCACGGAGATAGTCGTCGTTGCGATTAAACATCTTTTAATTCTCACAAAGAACATGAAGGAGCAGAGAAACACACACTCTTACATTGATAATGACGGACGATAACTAAAGGACAGAAGGCAACTTATAAAGGACAGACAATCACAGATAATAAACGAGGCACACCTAATCAGAATCACTAATTAACAGAAACTGGGTCACAGGGGAGAAAACAAAACATTCAAACATGTAACAGTTCGCCCCCTCCTGGACAAGGCACAAACTTGCGCCGTACGAAACAACAGCGGCGGGAGGGCGGAGGCTCTGGAGGAGGGAGAGGGAGCCAAAAGGAAAGAAAACAAAAACAAACAAAATATTACAGTCCAGGGTGGAGTGGATGGTGGAAGGAGCCGTGGAGGAGTCCGGAGGAGGAGGCAGAGGGTGATCCAGAGATCAGCGATGCAGAGGCCCAGGGCAGAGTCGACATGGTGGCTGACAACTCCATGGGTCTGATCCACGGAGATGCCGCAGATGGAGAGGGAGCCCAGGATGGAGTCGCGCAGACAGAGAGCCAAGGTGACACCGACGATCCGGAGAGCTGATGGAATGCTGGAGAGACGAGGGACGACGGGCAACGGTGAGGGTGAGGGAGCTGAGAGACCAGGCGGAACAGCAAGGTTGGAGGATCGAGGTGGAGTCTGGGGTTCGATGGCTGGAGGCGGAGAGAAGGGATCCTCACGACAAAGCAAGGCTTGATCCAAAATTTCCGGAGGCTAATCAGCAGTGTCCACCTGCGGTGACTGAGGGTGAGCCATAGTGCTGGCAGGAGCGAGAAGCACAGGAGTGATGGGTCTGACTGGTATGAGAGGCGGCAGAAGAGGGAGGGTGGGAGGGAACAAAGAGTCACATGAGCTGGACGAAACCAGCGGAGGTAGAAGAGAAACAGGGCCAGGTAGTGCCTCTCCAAACCAGTCAATCAAATCAGTTTCAAATACTTCACTCAGTTCTTTGCACCAGTCCGAGTCAAATTTTTTGGTGGTAAGGTGGGCGGGGCTTTCTACAGAACTCCAGAACTCAATCAACACTCCCTCGGGGACGGACGATGTAGCCAGCTGACACACTTGGTCATGATCTCCAGGCTCGGGCTGTGAAGCGCTGTGTCGCTCCTTCGCGGCAGGCTCTGACTCTCTGTCATGAGTGGGCTCTAGCGATATCTCCGTGGCCACTGGTGAAAGGCTTGTCTCTGGATGTAGAGCGGGGATGGGTCGACATGCTGGCTGTACAGGGCTGTGAGCACACTGTGATGGCGCGGGATTTATCCGCCGCCACCGAACGCCAAGTCGGCAACCGGGCATCGCCATCACGGGTGGCCGGCCGCACACCTGCGGCGCGAGGTAGGGAGGCAGCCCCAACATCAGGCGTTCGAGAATTTCCTCCGGCGATTTTCCTCCGGCGTCACAGGGGAGAAAACAAAACATTCAAACATGCAACAGTCGCATAGTCATGACATAATACTTTGTAAAATAAAAAGTTGAATGGAAAAAATTATTCTGTAATTTAGAAAAAAAAACTACTCACCTAAACTCCATGTCAAAATATTTAAATCACTGATATCAAAATACAACCAAATTCCATGTGCTAAAAAATTTGACCAAAAATACCAAAATATAGATCAACAGTTCTAGAACATCTGTTTTGTAATTATATGTATTTTTATATTGTATTGTATATATTTTATTGTATATTTTTAATGTAATCCTCTATGAAAGGATTCTGAATAGTACACAGTGAACCAAAATATGTTTATATTTTTTATGATGGTGCTGCCACAATCATATTTTTTTACACACAACAGTGTCGTAATAACGAGATGTCATGTTGTTAAAGCAATATATTTTTTATAATAACTATTACATATTATGTCATAAAATATGTTTTATCAATTACAATGGCATAATATACTTAAAATCAGAGATATAACAACATTAAGTGAATGAGGCTATTATCTGTAATTTTGGAATTTGTATTTGGCAAATCAAATTCAGATATTCGCAAGTGATACAATAAAACAGTTTAACCTTTTTTCAGTGTTTAAATCTTGACCCCACTGCTCAATAAAATCACTTTAAAAAAAAGCATGCAACAGTTATTTTTTTGTTTTAAAATGGAACTAAATACGCTGAATCTCAGGCTAGAGTTGTATAGGTGGTTGCAACAAAAGTCAAAAGACACCAGTTCAAGTCTAGATATTGCTTTACTTTCTCCTTAAATGTAAGTCAATGGGAATTTTAATCGAATTTATTTTCTGCCAGACCAATGCCCTATCTCTAACCTTCAGTATAAGCAATAGTAGTAGTGATGCATGACCTGGATGGGTTATGTGACACGTGAGAAGTCATGCAGATTGGCAATCAAAGTTTATTTTTTGTATCCGTCCGGAGTCGAGCGCTTTGAGTTTTACCTTTCAAACACTCTGAGGCCCCATTCTTAAGGTGTGTATGACATGGGTTCTTCACAGAGACAAATAAAGAACTGTCATTTGCTGACGTTTAAGAGACTTTCGGCTTGAGTTATGAGCAAGGTGGGCTCTACAGAAGCTGAAAAAGAGGGGGAGCGTCTATTATTTTTAGGATAATTCAACGCTGTAACTACTACCAGCTTTACTGAAATATTTTCCACTCTGTCTTTAAAGCAAAGATGAATAACAGCATCCCATCTCACTTTTTTCCCCTAATATGGACTGGATGAGAGCAGAGAGTGGAACAGCTTTTGAACAATAAATGAATAATGTACCGTATAACTTGATAAACGGAAACATTTGCAAAGGAGAAAACAACTGAAAAGTAGTTTTAAGAGGTTTCATTATTTACTTTGTCTTCCAATTGGCTAGTCAGAGTTGTGAATTCTCTCCTATTTGTGCATTCAAATGCATTTTTTATATGTTTGGATGGTTAAACTGATACCTTTCATTATTTCTGCTTAGTGATAGTCATGATAATACTGTTGTCATTATTCACCCTCATGCCGGTGTTTCTGTTTTTATGCATTCAATGAAAGTCAGTGGGGTCCAAATCAACATTGGGCTCCTCTAATTGTCATTGACGGAAAATAAAAAAAGTTTTTAGTTTAATAAGTTTTAAGAATGAAAGCCATACAGGTTTGAAACGCAATGACAGAATATTTATTTTTGGCATGAACTGGCCCTTTCAGATGCATAATCTTATGGATAACCGTCTGGCTTGTTTCCTTCACTTGGCAGTCTACCGCAGGTGCAATAGTTAGTAGATGTTACACCCTTACACGCTATTATTATAAAAGCAAGCCACGACAGCAGCCTGTTTTGATTTCTCTCCAAGTCTAATCAGTGGGATGGAATCGAGGGAACCTGCAAAGTTTGCCAAAGAATCTTAGTTAAGATAAGTTTCTCAAAATAAAAGGGGAAAGGAAACTAATGAGACAAAGAGGAAAAACATTTTATTGTTTTGTCAACTGCATTCCTCAAGTCATCAAACAGTTTTTTTTTTTTTTTTTCTTTTTTGATAAATGTAAGTTTACCGACATCTACAAGCTTGAATTCATTCCCTAGGTTCCCTGCACTAAGTGACAGCTCATTTTGGCTCTAACACCTTTATTCATCTTTGCAACACAAATAAAGATATTTTGTGATGAAATCAAGACCCAAAAAGGTAGTAAGGACATGCGTTGTGGTACTCTAATGAATGTGTATGGAAGAGAAAAATTTGTTAAATAAAGCTGTTTTTAATAAAATTAAGGTTAAGCCACTGACTTTTTGTCAGTGTTGTCCTTAGTTCACTTCTGGATCTTGAATGTGTGTTACTGTCTATACAGGGTCAGAAAGTCAAAAAACATTATCATTTTTGGGCGAACTATCCCTTTAATCATCATTACTTGTGCTGTTCTTGCACTTGTGTTTAATGGAACACTGTCTAACAAAAATGGGCTCATTTTCAAACTTCCCTAGTTTAAAGTAGAGTTAAACAGTTGAGTTTTACCATTCCTAAATCCATTCAGTCAATCTCTGGGTCTAGTGGTAGCACTTTTAGCTGTAGCTTAGCATAGATCATTGAATCTGATTAGACCATTAGCATCCTGCTCGAAAAAAAAGACCAAAGAGTTTTTATTTAAAATTCGACTCTAACATGGGTGCAGCAGGCACAATGATATTACACAGCACCTAAAAATAATCCCCTGCATTTTCAGGTGCTACGTTATATCTTAGCGCCTGCTACACCCATGTTACGGCAGCAAAGTTAATTGATTATTACATCGTAGTGAGAGTATAGTTGCTAGCCATATCAGACTAGAAAATCGCAACTGTTTTTGGGGCAAGATGCTACTGGTCTAATCAGATTCAATTATCTAATTGCAGCTAAAAGTGCTGTGGCCAAAACCGGAGATCAGCTGAATGGATTCAAAAACAATAATACTGAAAATGAGTCTATTGCCAAAATAGTGAAGTGTGTTCCTTTAAAAAATTTTTTTTACTGTCAGTAAAAATAAATAAATAAATAAATTTGACTGATAATCAGCCTATTTCTTTTGAAGTACATCACATCTGAATAACAAAAAAATGACCTTTTAAAATGCTGCATTGCTCATCGTATTGTTTCATTTTAAAATCTAATTTTAAAGTCGTGGTGTTAGTTTGGGTGAGGTAAGGGGCATTCGGACGGATGGTGCTGTGTGCCTCTACACTGGGGTACATTGACATGGAGGTGAAATCCGAGAAGCAGGAGGAATTCCAGGGAGGGCAGCTACATCTGCGCACACCATTATCTGCTTCACATAATTTCAACTTTTCAGGTGCAGAAAGACATCAGAAGCGACCCTCATATACCACCCACCTCCTCTAGAAGCTTTGAAAATATAAAGATTCAATTATAAATCCCAGTGTTTCCTGCTCCAAATGTCTCAGTCTTGGAATTTCCATGATACATCGGGCTGTAAAGGCTGCTTTACTGGGGCAGGTCGAAAGACAGTATTTGGTTTCGTTCATGCTGTGTCTGCCATTCACACCGAGTCACGAATGCAGTTACAGGAGTTAATGTGTGATCTGAAATCACCTGATGGCTCAGCAGTGTCCAAGACTTGTATGTCAGCATCATTGACTGAACTGTTCACCATGTTATTTCCGATGAAATGACTGCTATTTCGTATTCCCTATTGAAACAGGAAGACCATTCTTTTTAAATAAAATGAATAGTCTTATTCAGCAAGGCTGTATTAAATTGGATCAAAATGTAAGTGGTAAGTATGGTTCAGTACAGTACATGTTTTGTATGGAACACCCAGTGGTGTAATCTAGCTTTTTGTAGTGAGTATACTGTAATACAAGACCACCCCCACCTCAAGCCTCATACTCGCCCGTTCCAAAGCAACACCCCATTAGCACCAGCACTATTCACATTACAAAATAATATTGGGCTCCTTAAAGTAATTTACAACTTTTTATTTATAGAAATCGCTGTTGTGTTCTTACAAGCCAAAAATCCCCTGCTGTTTTCAATTTCTGCATGCCGTATGATAGTATCAGGCTTGTCTGGCTCATTTTCTACGTCAACCGTTTCACCCGAAGCAGCAGCAGCTTCAGGGGCAGGCTTACTAAAACACTGAGGTGTAGTTCATCCTAGTGATTCACATTAGTTAATTTCAAGCTTGCACAATTGCAATACTCGTCAAAAGACACGGCGTGATTATCAAAAAGCCAGTGCTTCGCAACGCAGACAGGGTGAATTTATGAATGAACATGTGAAAGGTCTGTGACAATTGTTACGTATCTGCTTGATTTTCTAAGTACTGTAGGTATTGTGACGAGGCAGCCGGCCTCGTAGGCCAATCATCGCATCCCCCGTACTTCAGCGCCGCCCTTCTCCAGGTTCCCGACGGGAGTGGGCGGATGAGAGGAGGGGCGCAGGACTGTGCACGTCTGGCGGCGCGTGATGAGGCGCACCGGAGTCTAATGGTGCCTCATCACCGCCGCCGTTAAAAGGACTATTCGCGCCCCTCCTCGGGAGACCGGTCTCTTTCCCCATGCATGCACACTGGTGTCCTCGTGGGTCCGGGAAGGAGGTGACGGCAGCAACGCCGGAGCTGACTCGAGTGGAGCGAGCCGTCCGGTACGGCGCACTGCGAGCCACGAGAGGCGCGAGAGAAGCGCTGGAGCCGCCCCCCTGCCCGACCCTCACCGAACACGAGCGGCACGACGAGGACACCAGCTCCCCTTTCATTTGGACACTTTATACCCCTTTTTGTCACTTTTATGTATTTTTATTTAATAAAAAACAGCCTCTCCGAGGCGAGATGTCACTACCACTGTGTCTGTGTTAGCTCCACCGCGACAGTATATGCAAATCCTTCACCTTTCCCAGAGGGTATACGGCATATACCTGCGTATCACGTAGACTACACCACTGGAAACACCCTAATCCATTTTGCGTTTCCACTGCCATCGATACCCTTTCTTGATAGGTGTGGTGTATAAGGGGAAAGTAATGATCGATCGCTGAGCGCCCGGTGATCGCCTGGAGCTCTGAAAATCGGCATATTATATAGACGCTATCTTCAAAAATAAACCACAGATTTGAGATTTAAACAACTACTGTACATTCTCGCCTTAAAGGGGTCATCCGGTGCTGCATGCACTTTTACAAGCTGTTTGGACTGAAATGTGTGTTGGGAGTATCTGTAAACAACCACCTTACAATGATAAAGATCCACCTAGTAGTCTTCTTTTAATTTAACAAAAATAAGTTGCCCCCTTCTTGAAATCAAGCCATTCTCAAATGCATGTCGGTGTGATTGACAGCAGTGTGTAACACAGACTGAACTGGTGTCTTACAGCTTCACCTACAGAAGCAGTGAGTATAATGTCTTTTAATGAATCTTTGCAAATCGCCTTTTCTAAAAATGTGCTAATTAGCAAGTTTCACTATGAATATGGCTAAAAAAAGATCCTCCGAGAGTGCCTCAGAAAAGAGGGGCAGGGTCAGTGAAGCTCTTGAAGATTTAAGGAGGAAGTACACAGAACAGGGATTTCTAAAGAGCTGTTTTGGACAGGGTAGAATTTGCGTTTTTTACACTATCGGTGAGAAATTTTAAAACAAACTATATTACAAACTTCCCGTTAAGACCCTAAAGAATCATATTAGCTAGTGGAAAATTGGCTTTGTATGACTCCTTTAAAACTGCATTTCATGACACAATAACAGTAATATTATGAAAATTAGCGGGTTTTGGGGCAGTGGCGTTTCACAAGTCCACATTTGGTACTGTACTGTACCAAAAAAGCGGTACAGTACAGTGCGCTATTTTGGTACCGTTTACAACTTCTGACAGTGGAAATGGGCATAATTGCATACCCTACCGTTCTGTACCGAACCATAACAAACTGTTCAACTCATGAACCCATGAACTCAGTGGAAACGAGCCATTGGTACCAGATTAGCTTTAGCGATTTACCGATTAGAGCGCAATTTCATAATGCTAATGGGAAGGGAAAATTCTGTGGGTGATTTACTAACAAGGTGCTCATTAAAGAACAAGATTTGCTGTTTTTGGCTGTTAAATAATGCCTCAAATACCAGTGAATTGACAAGCGCAAATCTTACTGAATCATGTTGTGTGATTTATTTAAATGATCTCCTCCGATAAATTTTACCAGTCGAAACATGACGGTAGTTTTTAACACCAAATAAGGGTTTGCGCTAATGCAAGCTGATAGTACATTTGAATTTTTTTTATTCTATTTTATTTTATGGATGCTGTTCTGCCATTTATAAAGCAAGTCAGAATATCAGAATATCTTCTGAAGGATCATGTAACTCTGAAAACTAGAGTTATGGTGCTGAAAATTCAGCTTTGAATCACAGGAATACATTTTAAATAGAGTGTAATGTGACATGTATTCATACCATTATAAAGCATTAACTAGAATGGCTTTAGGTAAGTGAGGGTGACATGAGGTCATTTTCATTTCAACAGCATTTAAACAACCTCACAATTAGAAGTCAGGGACTAAATGCCACAAAACTTTTGTCTTGAGGATTTAACATTTGCAAAGCTGACTATTAGTAACCCAGTGTTGTTGTATTTTTTTAAAGGTGTGTCAGTTCTCGTGGCCCCGAACATCCCGCTTCATGTGGGAATGGAGAGCAGACAGCAGTTCTGTTTGCAGACGCCGCCCAGCATGGAGCGCATGCCACTTCAGTACACCGTGTGTGTTGGACACAACATTCGAGCCGTCCATCAGGAGTCAATGCAGCAGCTCTCCACAGCCAGACGAGAGCTGCCAAACATGGATGTCTTACGGTACTATAACTTTACCTTTTAATTATTATCTGTAACTTTGCATTTATCGCAATGCAATAATTTCACAATTATTTGTGCTTTATGATTATAAGTACCTGTCCAATATTAGAAAAATGTGCACACCTTTTTAAAGCACAATATGTAAGACTTTTGTTATAAAATATCCCAAAACCACTTGCACTATGTTATATATTCATGCCGTTGTGTACTTACGTTATCTCAAAAGTTCAGTAGGATTTGTAAACTCAAAAAAAGTAAAAAAGTAAATTCAAAGTTCATTGTTGTCTATCAATGACGCAATATCCACACTAACCTCCGCCTATGCATACTACGGGAACACGCGTGAACAAACGCCGAAGTGGTAGTTATTTATTGTGCTTTTCATGGATCATGGATCATTTTATTGAAACTTATTGTGCCTTTAAACAGTCTAAAAAAAGTGCGTGCGTGAAAAAAAAGTCTCAAAAAAGTAAAAAAATAGTAAAAAAATAAAAAAAGTAAAAAAATGTAAATTAAAAATTATCCTGTTTTACTAACACTCAAGGCGTCCAAGGTGTATATAACTTGTCTTCTTTTAGACAAATCCAATTGGAGTTGTATAAAATATAACCTGCCTCTTCTAAGCATTATCATTGCAGGTTTCTGTTTTAGCAGGGGTCCTGTAGCGAATCTATGCATTTTTGCAAGAGAAATATCCACATTTTCAAATGTAACAAACACCATTGCTAGATGTTTTCATCTCTGAACATAAACACTGTCAGGAAGTACTAGCATTAGGGCACGCCACCAGACTACTAATGTAGTTCCACATCTGTAATGGAGGAAGGAAGAATTGTTCCAGCTTTCGTTTCAGTATTCAAAGCTTAAGTCTGTCATTGTATGTCCCAACTATAAATTTAAACTGTGAGTAATTAAAGCAGGGTCTAAAATATGCATCTTTTTTATATATATATACATTTTATACATATACTGTACAGTAATTTAACTGATGAATCCTGCAAGCACTTCATGAGATTCATGCCAATACACAACCCTAGGAAAAACCAATCTCCTCTGAGCTGTATATATATTGAATGTTTGTGCATTCAATATTTTGAAAATACATTTATGCATTGAGTAATATGGTTAGGGTTTGGTTGCATGGGTTAGGTAGGGTTACTTGCATGTAATTATGAATTATGCATAATTTGTTTTTATTCTAATACTAAGTACATGTAAACTTTTTTAAAAAGTGTCACCGTTTTTATTCATTTTGGTACTTAATAAAACTTTTAATGAAAATTAGAAATGTTTTCTTGATGACTAGTTGATACAATAAATTCAAATATTGTTTATATATTTTTATTTTGATAATACATTTTTATATTAAGGTTTTAGTCAACACTACCCTGATGTGCTGGTGTAAATTTATTAAAAAGACTTCTCTAACAAATACAATATTTCTCTGAAGGCTGCCTTTCTGGAAACTTGTAGCAAACGTGGACTCGGGGGCCAAGCTGGAGCGCGAGCTGAGGACCTTCTCAAACCGGCTGAAGCGGCATCACCTGGGGGAGGGAGTCATCAGCCTCGACGAACATTCCACTGCTCTCCTCGCTAACATGGTGGGTCACCAGTTTCCTGCAACACAATAACATCTGACTGCTCTGTATATCAGCTGGGGATTCATGAAATGTGTTTTTATTTAGATATAAGTTTTTTTATGCTCATCAAATCTGCATTTATTTAAACAAAAATACACAAAAAGTGATATTGAAAAATATCATTACAATATATGCTCAAATGTATTTAATTCCTTGCAAAACTGAATTTTCAGCCTCATTTCTCCTTACTCCGTTAATAATAATAACAACAATAATCTTAAAGCATCAAATTAGCTTGTAGTTTTAGAAATCACAATCAATGACCAATGAACTCCATGTAATAAACAGATTGTGAGAAATCTGAAGTGATTCAGTGTCAGTATATTCCCCGTCTCTGACCTTCAGTGGTCTGTTTAATCTCCGGACGTCAGCGGCTCGGCTCTGCACCTGTTCTAGCTCCGGGCCTTCAGGCCTTCATTTTCCGGCTCAGCACCCCACCGGCTCGCACACCCCACAGAGCCAACTGGAGTGCTTCTTCAATTCTTCTATCAGTTGATTTTTTTATGGTTAATGTTTATATTTATGTATGGTTGTGTACAAATAAGTGCAACACCTAAGTAGCTGGGATATTATGTTTTACTATAACCATTAAAAATGTTAAATGATTAAAATAATTAGAATACAAAAATTAAAAATCAGCTAGTCGACAAGGCAATGCTTATCATCAAGCTGAAGTGCTAAAATAACTAAATCAACTAAAACTAATACATAAAAAATTAATATATATTATAGACATATTTTTAAAAATAAATACTATAGACATATTTTGTAAAAATACATGTGCAGGGTTATTATCAACTAAAACTTGACAGTTTTCGGTTTAGTCAACCCTGTGTGATGCGTCTTTTCCAGATCTTGAAAAAGTAATACATAAACAAAACAACTACGTTATTTGCAATAAAATAAAATATTAAAAGAGATGAGAAAATAAAATTGTTATTTTTGCTAGCTGACAGGCATTTGTTATTTTTGTTTGCTGAAATACAAACATTAGTAGATCTAAATTAATTAAAACTTAAAAAAAAGACTAAAACCTATAATAAAACTTGAAAAAAAAATTAAAATAGAATATATATATATATATATATATATATATATGAATGAAAAACTATAATTGTTTTTAAATTATACTTCTAAATTATAAGATAATTAAAATTTATTTAAAAACATTTAAAAACAAATTAATTATACTTAACTATATGAAGTGTCTCCAAAGTGTTATGCTTAAGTTTTCCACAATGGTTTAAATAAATGACAGAATGGGAAAGAAAGTGTTTTTCTTAGTTTTTTTTTTAAGAAATTAATATGAATAACCATCAAAAATTTGCTTTAACTTTTACAATTCACCTCAGCATTTATTGGCATTTATCACAATGTCAAATGTGTTTTTATATGGTTTTACATGGTTTTGAAAATGTCTCCTTTTTAATGATTCTAATGCGTCTAAAACTGTCATTGTGTAACGTGGTGTAAACATTAAATTAAATGTAATAAAATGTTATCCTTACACCAGTACATTGATGTTTTCCGGATTGTTTTAAAACAATAAAAACAAAAAAATATTAATTAATAAATATCATTCGTTTTCAGTAAGCTCCACCATGTAACATTTTACAACCCGAACAACTGTGATTCACCATAAAAACATGAATATAAGTAACTTTTACAGTTCACCTCAGCATTTGAGCAGCATCAGTGTCAGCTAATGTGCACAACCATGAGTAATTATATAAAGTCCATTCAAATCTGATCCTTCTTAGGCATTTAACACTGCATATGTAACATTTTGTACTAAAAAGACTTTGTTTAATCAGATTGTGAACTTTAATTAGCCCTCAACCGATTTATAACACATAATTCGCCAAACTATTTTGATCCATGCACTTGGTGGAAAAACCCCAGTTTAAACGGACAGTTCACCCAAAAGAGAACGCCACTGTTTCAATCCACAGTTACTCATTTTGTACCAAACCTGACTTTCAAAACAAACTAGTGACCACTAGTGGAGCATAAATGACAGCCTTCGCTCTTAATATCCATGTGGTTAGCTGGTGAGGTTTCTGAAGGACTCATTATAAACACAAACACAGGCCAGGGTCTGGCAGAACGTGTTTTGTTTCGATACGGAGCTACATAGCAGGCAGAGTTACCTCGGGAACACTGTGTGCAAGTAGAAACGGCTCAAGTTAAAAGCCACCAGCTGGCCTGTTAAGTTCATTCTGACAGAACAAAACAGTCCGAGCTGCTCAGTGGACATGAAAGGCTTCATTTTTCTAAGCGGATTTGCAGCCGGTGAGGAGAGGTCAGAATCTGATCCCCTGAGAGAAAGACACATCTCTAGTTCACTGAAAAGCCAGCAGGGAACTGGTTTACAATTAGGTGATACTCGCTGTGTTGAGGAGACTGATGTGTTGTACGAGTGTGAGCCATCTGTGTTATGTTATGCTTTCTCTTTTACCACTTTTTATGCATTTCTTGATGCATTTATCCAAGGCTTATTATAGCGTATTCAAGGTGTATATTTTATAAGAACACGTATATAGGTAGTGCTTTAGCACTGAGCTTTGAACAGACTGGGAACCCTTAAGGTTTGTACCTGAATTCTCCACATGAGCACCACAGCTTGACATCTCTGCAGTATTTGCGGTAACTACTAAGCCATGACCCCGATGGGTAATATCACTATGTAGCTGGGTCAGTAGTGTGACGCCCACGGAATGTTGGCTAAACGTCTGATGCATATGGTAAACTTAACTGGAAACACAGGACTGTCGAAGTCGTCATCTGATTTGTTTAATTTTATCGGATTTCCGGGGGACGCAAGTGCCACGTTTTATTTTCGGGAAACAAAGCGGAAGAAAAACTGTCGTGTTCACATGAGTGACAATAAGCATTTATCAAGATCAGCTAAATGCTGGAAAAGTATGCATAACTCTTTTAACTCTTTAAGAGATGTCCAGGAGTTTTGTTTGAGGCACTTAGTAGAGAAAAAAAGAGATATTTTAGCTTGTTTGTCGACGGGATTTGGGAAAAGTATTAATTTCCAAGCCTTGGCGACCCTTTGTCAGCATTTAGAAGGATTCCCAGCAGATCCAATTTTACTAGTTGTGTGTCCCCTCCTATCTATTATGGAAGATCAAGTGAAGTATCTAACTGAGAAGGGGATATCAGCTGTGTTCGCGGGCAAACATGAAACAACAGACGCTGACATCGCAGCTGGACGATTCAGTATTGTGTTCGGTTCTCCAGAATTGCTTGTGGGTGTTAATGGTGGAGAGATATGCTTCAAACAGATGTTTACCGTGAGCGTCTCATCTGGATTTTCTATGCTGACTGACTTGTTGCATGCCGGTCTGTTGTTGTGGGGACATTTCCACGCCCCCGAAACGTGACGCTGAACGAAACAAACTGTGATTGGTTGTTTGACATGTCGGTTTTACCCTTGGCCAAGGAGTTTATATGGTTCCACATGGTTCTGAAAAACTTATCGATTTTAATGAGTAACCATGAAATAAAAAGTAATAACATATTCTCCTTATACCAGTACTTTGAAATGTTCAGGATTGTTTTAAAATA
This sequence comes from Enteromius unitaeniatus, assembly GCA_032359435.1. Taxonomy (NCBI): domain Eukaryota; kingdom Metazoa; phylum Chordata; class Actinopteri; order Cypriniformes; family Cyprinidae; genus Enteromius; species Enteromius unitaeniatus. Next base: position 12,187,548 of record JAUMHI010000074.1, on the reverse strand, counting down.
TTTTCAAAGTATATAAAAAAATAAACAAATTATGAATTGATAAATTATACATTTCACATATACAATAAATTATTAAATAATACATTTCATATATTAATAATCCCTGAAGCAGTTTTGTGATTGTATTTTTTTCTAAGAAAGAATAATAATATAATATATAATCATTATTATTACTATTAATTAGTAATTATTATAGTTCATTATGATATTAGGACAGTTATCACCCTATATCTGAATATATATTTGAATTTGTGCCCCCGAAAATGTTAAGATAACAAATTATTTCAATGAATATTACATAAATTAAAAAATAAACACATTTTCTTGGCATATGCCCTTCATATTGTTTTTTTGGCCATAAAATAAAAATAGACATCTGTATTGGCCAGACAAGAATATAATCTGTGCATACCTAAGGGTTTCCAATTTTAGACTGTCTTGATTTATTGTTGATACGAACTCATTATGTTTTATGACTCACAAGCCGGTTTAAATTTTGTAACTAATCAGGACATTATTCTTAGGCAAGCATGCTTGATTGATCTCAAAGCGGTATAAATAACACTGAGCCATTCGCTTCACCGCTGAATTCCTCTAGAAAGATCAGAGGCAGGTGAAAGAGAAAAAAAGCCAACTTTCTGCCAAGAAAAGAATGTTCTCTATGTCTAAAATACTTAAAAGGCTTATCAGAACATTAACGTCAATGTAATGCTGACTGCAGCCCTCCTATTACAATAACTCATGACTTTGATTTTGCTCTTTTCTTTTTTTTTACTTTTTCATATTTGTTCCTTTTTCCGTTCAACACATTTCCCCTTCCATTACACCTACATTTTGCTATATTACAATAGCTACAGTATATGTATTGGAAAATAGTCTATGTATGCTCAAATTAAAAATGAAAAGGTTTGATTATGACCTAAAATAACAAAAACCAGGGAATTTATAAGACAAATGTCAGAACACCCACAATGAAGCATAATTCTGTGTGCTATCTGATACATTCACCACACTTTCCCCTATCCCTGAATAAAAGTCATAGCACTAAATTGCAGTGGAAAACCTTCCCTTGTGTGACAGTTATACGAAACTCCAATTGGGAAACAATCCCATTGCAGTGTTTTTTTTTTCCATTTTAGCCTGAAATAACACAGTCATAAGCAGAACCAACAGCTTGACTTGGAATGAATTTGGTTATAAACACAGTTGCCAGTATTCGCTATTTATTGCACAAATTCCTCATAAGCGCAGCATTCAGCATGCCTGTACGATATGATTAATATAAATGAAATTATTGTTATATTTTCTCAGACGCCGTGGCTCTGTTAGCGACTGTCATGGTAAAAACATTAATAGGGGCTGAGGTATTATTTTCAGTGATGGAAAAACAATAATATTTTCCATACTGTTAAAATAATCAACAAAAGTCTGAATTCTGAGATGTTAACGCTGACGGCAGCCATTGTCTGTAATATCTGACTGCCTACAATCCAGACCACAAGCTGTGTGTGTTAAAATGGTGAATGTGTTAAAGTTATTTGCTCCGCCGTCAATGAGGTTCCTTTGCATAATATTGCTTTTTTTCAGTGAAAATGTCAGCTAGTCTGAATCAAGAGAGAAATATTCACAGACCAAGCACTGTTTTCCAGCAGAAATCAGTCCAAAACAGCTCTAAACAAATATATTGGTGGATTTTGATGTAATAAACAACAGGAGATGTTTTTATGAAACATTATGGCTTTGTAGTTTGGCCAGAAGTTATGGTTTCTTTATTTCATTCTGACGGCACCCATTCACTTGATGAGCAAGAGATGCAAGAGATTCTCCTACTTTGTATAGAGTGTAATTTAAGCAAATTTTTAGATTTTACAGTTTTTCAGTAAACAAAATATCAATAGTAAAGAAAGTTTATGCATAATGCAGAACTTTGAATTATCAACCATCCCAAAATTCAACAAGATTTTGTAATGTACATGCTTTAATAAATCCAATTGCGCATTAAAAAGGGGAGGGGCATAAAACTGCGCTCACACAATCACCTTAACATATTATAATATAAATGTACAATTAAGTAAGCATTGTCATAATTCGTCAATAGTAGATCATAATAAGCCATACGCATGGAATATTCATTGATTGTGAGCTGCTGTGTTTGGCCTTTAAAGGGCATAGCGCTTTATTTAATGAAATCCTAGCATTTTGAGGTTTATTATCATATTAGTCTGTTTTTCTTTCTTCAAATTTTAGACCTCTTAAATTGATAATAAAGACTTGTTATGTCACTTGTCTCTTTTTTAAGGACCAAAGATCTAATAAAAACTTGTTTTATATATCATGTGGTTTATTTGTTAACTGCGTTTTAGAAACACAGCTGAATGAAAGATATAAGAAAGCATTTCTTTGTGCCTTTTTATACAGAAAATGTAAAAAATTAATAGTACTTAAACATATACAGCTGCATTCATTAATATTTTATATCTGGGTGTCCGTTGGTATCAAAAAAAACCTTGAGAATAAAGAATAGGAATACCCTAAAGAATATGCTGCAATATCAAAAACATTTATGTATTCTGAAATATTATTTTATTCGACTGTATTAGCCTAAACTAGCTTATACCAGTAAGAGTAAAATTTTTGACATTTTTAAATAAAGTTGTTTTTTTGCTGTGTGGGTCAGAAAAATACAACAATCTTGATTTGGTCAAATGTATCTTTTCTGCACCACAATTTTGACTGTTTAGACCAGTGGTTCCCAAAGTAGGGGTCGTGAGACATTGAGGGGGGGTCGCGAGAGGATTTCCCCCCAAAAAAAAAAAAAACGTTTTTTTAACTATTATAAATAACATATTTTATCTATAAC
>JAUMHI010000074.1:12170747-12183850 GCA_032359435.1 Enteromius unitaeniatus | reverse complement strand
TGACTTTCCCTCAATAAACTCCTAATTTGCTGCTTATTAATAGTAAGGTAGTTGTTAAGTTTAGGTATTGGTTTGATTAGGGATGTATGATGGTGTCATGTAGAATAAAGCATTAATATGTGCTTAATTACTAATAAATGGCTAATATTCTAGTAATATGAATGCTAATAAGCAACTAGTTAAGAGACCTTAAAATAAAGTGCTACTCTATAATTTCTTGAAAATCGTATACAAGTTTCTTCAAAGAAACTAATGTTATCTTTTTAAGGAATTTTCACATTTCACAAACTTTCCTATTCTTTTGCATTGATACTGGATTACCTGTGCATTACTATTGTTTACTTTTGATTACATGATTTCTCTTTCATAAGGTGCCTCTGTTGACTCATTGGAAAGGAAAGTACAGCGTGAAGCTCAACATCACCAACCCAGAAGCCACGAATTGGTTTCTGGACAAAGTGGACAGCTTACATAGCCATTTGGGCATGGAGTATGTCATCCTGGAAGGCGGTGAGGGAAACCTTTTCGAGGAACAGACCCTGCGCCCCCCTCTGGCATGGGTTGGGGATGAATACATCGGACTCCTGGCTGACCTGGCAGAGAGGATAGGGGAAAATACCATTGTGACCTCAGGAACAAGGTATTTGGTTGAACGTTTTAAATAATCCCAATCAATTACTGTGAGTTTGCCAAGTAGCACATGGATCAACATCCTTGTACCGTTTTAGTTTAGAGTCATGGCTGGGATTGGGATTTTTAGGTAGTTTGGCAAGTTGGTTTAAATGGAACATTGTTCAAGGATCAACTGAAGATGACAATCCAGTCATTTGCCCCATTTGGCAAAATCATGACCAACCTACAACTTTGGGAACAATTGACAGACTTTGTTCAGGCAGGGAACCAAAATCCAAAATCCATTCTTGGCATGTCCAACTCAAATCTGTTGTCTGAACCTCCAAAAAAACCCCACCAAATCTCATTTTTTTTCTTTTTTAATAAATCTGATCCAAACCACATGCATGCATGTGATTCAAAATCTATTTAACTCTTTCCCCACCATTAACGATATTTTGCTAAAATAATAAAAATCTCTTATCAGCACTGTGTACATATGGTGTGTAGCAAGAGGCACAATTTCCAGTTTCCCATCTTCTTTTTCACAATGATACTTGTTGTTGTTGTTGTTGTAGAAGAGTCTTTACATTGTTTCATCATTTTCATGGCAAAATACTAATATCAGTTTGAAATCAGATCCAAAATGTCAAGTAGAAAGTCACTTGTTTGAAAAAACCTTTCCCATAGTAAAAAAACAATTGGATTTGAAAAAACAAATTGCAGTTGTGTTGAAGGTGATTGGAATTGTTTTTTTAACGAGCTGAATTTTTGTGCACAGGTCCAGCCACAAAGCGCTCTTCATCCGTATGAATGCGCTGCAGTCAGACTGGAGTTACTCCGGCCTCAAGGGCATCATTCCATCCCTGCTACATCACAGTCTTCTGGGATATAATTTCTTCATTCCTGATGCAGTAGGTAATACCTTCCCACACATACATAAATACATAAATTCTTGTGAAAATGCATGTTGTAGATAAAGACAATCAAATTTCATCAACTGTCTTCTTTGATCCATACAAAAACAAAAGACCGCTAGCACAGAGTTGTTCAGTACACAGTATATAAAAAATCTCATTAAATATGTACCAGGATAGTCCCAGGTCACATTTGACCAGTTAATCAAAAGGGGGGAAATGTATTAAAAAAATTGCATCAGGAAAAATAAGCCTGTTTTAAGAGCAATCGATTTGTTACTTTATTGCACTGTTGTTGTTGTTTTTTAACACATTTTCCTCACATATTCTCAAAGTAATGTAATAATGCATCATATCTTACATTAAATATTTTATATGTAATAAATATATTGACTTGAATTATAAAAAGGATTTAGATTAGCATTTTTTTCAATCTTTCTGAAACATTTTATTGATCTTTTAGCCAAACTCGAAAAAAGTTTGCATATATGTATCATATTTGATAAATCGGGCTATTATGGCTTATATAGTGTGAAAGAGAAAATATGGAGGTCATATTTATTCAGATTTCTACACTGAGCCAAAATATGTGATTTGAAGAAGATGCTGATATAGCCAAAACATACGATTCAATTCAGATAGCTTGTAATATAAATCAATGAGATCTTTATATGAACGGACTACTTACATAAAACGCAAATAAATAAATAAAAAAAATGCTTCAGTCCAGTAACTTTTCATCATAAATTATTGCTTAAAATATAAAAGTTATTCTTACATTTACTTACCACATGTACAGTACTTAGAAGTACACAGTACTTTCTTTAATCTGATGAAAGAAGACATGTAAAGTAGTAGAGGTTTTTCAGCCAGTTTTGATCACATTGAGAAATTTGCGTATCAAATATATTACAGTAGACTTTATATCCAATGTCTAAAAAAATATATCCCAATGCTAGAAAAATGTGATTGTCCACAAAAAAATACACATTTCATGTGAATGCATTTGTGGGACTGTCAATTGCAGGAGGTTCTCTCTCTGCCGAACTGGTTGCCGATGAGGAGCTCTTCGTTCGCTGGCTGGGAATCGCAGCCTTTCTTCCTGTCATCAGCTTCCAGACACCTCCATGGGTCTTTGAGAAGGAATGGGTGAGTGCCACAAGGGCGGGTCCTCGGCCCCATCCGGGTTTTAGCTTTCACTTCAGTTCCTTTTCCGTTGTGGTCAGAAAATAGGGAATAAGTTGGAGCCAAGTGGGTCATACAATAAGTTTTCAGGAAGCATAACTGGGCGCAATATGTTGGCCATTGAGAGTTAAATGCCTCAGAATTAAAGACGGTTCCTATTACACTCCTAACATAACATTGAAAACATAATAGTCATTCACTCCATGGTGTACCATGAGAATGTTCTCCTTGAAATACTACCTAAATACACATTAGAATATCCAATCCCAAGCACTGATATGTTTGAGCCCTAAGAGCCCAGTTTGAGTTTAGGACCGGCACAGAGCATCCTCCAGGTGGCCGTTTTTCTTGCATTTCATGGCGTAATTGCTTGGACTTTCCCCAACATCACCTGTGGTTAAGGGTCCATCTGGTCTGAATTAGTGTCTCTTAAATTTATGACTCTCAATCTCAACTGTAATGAGAACCGCTTCACCAGGAATGATAATGAATCGCTGGATAAGAGAAAAAGAAAATTACAGGTTTCATTAGTGATATGACTTTACAGACTATAATGGTCATTGTATTTTTTGTTGGGGTTTTTTTCCTAATCTCTGGAAGGAGTAGAATTTTCAGTGGTTTTTGTTGCTAGAAATGGTCAAATAGTAGGAAGTTGAAGGACAGGTTTTGTTTTTTTTTCTTCTGGGAGTATTTTCATATGTGGCTTATTTCCAAGATAACATGTTTGGATTTGAGTTTATTGTGGGCTTGTTGTTATCTGTTTGTTAGCAAGATCTGGCAACACTAATGAGTCTGACATACCCTGTGATTTCTTTCCACACACACTGCATAGAATTTACGTAAATGCTGTTACCACAACCTGAATTTTTCAAGGAATAAGTTTTATTGTAGAATATGACTATCACTGCCATAACGTTACTGAGCTGTGTGCGTACAGAACAGAATTAAAAACTATAATGCTGAAGCTGAAGCTTTCAGGCTTCATAAAGAATTTTTGTTGCAGAAAATACTAAGACTTTTGGACAGTACTGTACTTTTTTTTACAGTACTTTAATACTAATTTGTAGAACTGAAATTGATGTTATTCTCAAAACAAATCTTGACCTCTTTCTAACTGCCTATAGAATGTTTGATGGAAGTAGTTTTGCCCGATTAAAGAAATAATAATTCTTTTGAGTCATATCTTTCCAAAAAGTCCCAAAATATCTACTAAATTATTAATTCTCAAATCAGACTGACTCTGCATGGAAAAAAGTCGTAACATGTTCTCATTTTGTGTTTCTGAGGAAAAAAGATTTGGAACGACACAATGGTGAATAAATGATGACAGCATTTGTGGGTGAATTATCCTTTTAATAACTCTAGGACATCTATTTGAACAGTGAGAAAATGGTATTGAAACATTGTTGGTTTTGATTTTGGCTCATGGATATTATCTGGACAGTCTTAACCCTCTTAAATCATAGTTCATTAGTATTAATATTAAATGTGTTGATCATACTGAAAGGCTTTACTTGCCGTTATTTTCCATTCTCTTTGGATTATTGCCTTCTGCAGACTGTGTGTGTGTGTGTGTGTGTGTTGCGTACTAGCTTTGTGTGATTACCCAACACCCATTAGAGACCCAATGACTATGTTGGGTCTAAATAGGAGGAAAAGGGGAATGGAAGCCGCAGGCCTGTTTTCTCCATTTAAAATTAGGCCGAACTCAGGCAGTTATTCAAAATTCATCTCATGAAACTTTTTTTTTCATCTAAAGAATAAATTTTTTATGAACATGGTTTTGCTTTGTTTCCATCACCAGAGGCTGGCTAGGATGTTAAATGAAGGATATGACCTCTCAAGGAATGTTAAAAATGAACCACAGCAGAACTAGACGAGAACGGTGTTGGACAAAAGCTCACATCCTCTTTCATATAAGTTTGATTAAGGGTTTACTGACAGTTTCACCTTCTTCCTAGATCCTAAACCTCACCAGATTCTACGTTGCCAAGCACCATGACTTTGTCATTCCTTTGATACTGAAATATGCAGAGGAATGGCAAGATACCGGAAACCCCATCTACAGGCCGCTGTGGTGGCTCAGTCCAAATGACCCGAACACGTTTACCATTGATGATGAGTTCCTCATTGGAAATAAGGTAAGCTGCTCATACAAAGGGAAGAGGTACAAGTCACTTTTTTTTCAACTAATTGGCCCATTTAGGAGTAACCTGAGCTCCCCGAAGGCATGGCGACTGTGATTTTACCAAGTAGGACATATTCCTGAATCATTTGTTGGTTTTGAAACAATACAGGCCAAACCTCCAGCCCTAACCTGAAATCAGTAGATTATATGTTTTCAGTGTTGATTTCAACAATTAAAGTTCTGACGAAATGTTAGTTAATGAAGGGTTTTCAAGGTCAGAATTTCAGTACTCTTTCCCGCAAATAGGTGCTGATAATGAGGAAATTCACACAAACATTTACTCACTATAGCAATGTGGGTCAATCATTTGAATCCATCTGAGGCTGTTTGTTTCTTATTCTATTGTGTGTACGGTAAGCTTTTGCACAACTAAAATGACCCCATAGCACTACCTAGCATGTAAAGCCCAAAGTATACAGTACTTCAACACTTTTTTACCTGAAACACTGAGCTGGTTTTGTTACAAAAACCTGGCAACCCTGGTGTATACATACAGTTGACGTGTAGTAGGTGTGGGCGATATACCGGATACCATGATTAACCGGTAGAGATTTTGGTCTATCGTCTTAACCACGGTTGAAAACACGTGACGTTGCACGTAACGTAACCACGCAATAAACATTAACTTCGACGATGGAAGAAGCAGTGTTGCCAACTTAGTGACTTTTCAGACCCCCTTGGTGACATTTTTACAAAAAAAAGCGACAAGTGACTTCTTGGACAAACCTCAGCGAGTCTCTGGTACTGCCGCGCACACGCGAGCTCTTTTCCTAGTGTACACACACCCCTCTGTGAAGCAGTGGTGAGTTCACTTACATGTGACGAAACCAACAAACGAGGAGATTGTAAATACAAAAGGTGCATCGTCTGTGGTGTTGAATTGGTTTGGGTATAGGAAAAGTGATCAGAATGAGACAAACGTGATTTGCAAGGTATTTAGCAAGCGGTGGAAACTGGTATACTGTCAGGCACTATAGTACCTGTTGTTCTCAGAAAAAACACATTAACCTTAAAATACATTGCAGTAAACAGAATGGTTGTTTTACTTAAAGTATTGCTGCAATTCAGTTTAAATAAAATTACATTATATGAAAGTTTCTTTGTGTTTGATTTTTTTTTGTGCATTTTCAGATACAAATTGCTATATTGTGATATATATCGTTATCGAGGTAGAAAATTGCTTCTACCGTAATAGAAGATTTTGGTTATATCGCCCACCACTAACGTGTAGCCTTTCATAGTATACTATACTTGATTGCACGAGTGCAGGCAGTCAGCACGTGTGCTCTTGAAAATTTCAGAAGTTATGACTGCAAATATTGCTTGGTACTCTTCTATACTTAAGCTGCATAACGCTTGTCAATGCAGGTGTCTGTTGTTGTTGTTGTTGTTGCAGTCTCTACTATTTTATTGTTTTTATTGTTTTATTGTGTTTCTTAAGTTTAGTATTTTCCTGTGAAACAGCATCTCGCGTTGCCACCTTGTGGAACTAGTGGATTAGTGCAACACTTAAAAAAAATTCAAATCTGTGACCAGTGCATACTAAGTATGCATGGCTATACAAAGCTAGTGGTGACCATAGTATGCATCCAATCTGTCCTCTAACCAATATGCTAACCAATATATGTCGTTTGTTTGCACATGCTCAGAAAATATGCACTATAAACCATAGTTTTCTAGTATTTGTATTTTATTTAGTAATGACAGTCATACGTTATTTCATAACGAAAGATGCAATGTGACACAGTCATTATTTTTACACCCGCTAGAGGGCGCTTACCTTTAAAACGTCAACTAACTACTGTTCTGGTGACAAACTTTTCATCAAACATTTTTGCAGGACAATAAATACGATTAAGATCCTTTCCTTAGATGTAATACTTTCCTTAAATAGTAATTGTTGCCTTGTTACTGAAACCAAATTTAAATCCTAACCTTCAATGATTAACAAAGATGCTGATGGAATCCTATTTGGTGAGATTGTGATCACCAAATGGCACAATAGTGATATTTTATAGACTGTACTTATTTGTTTGAGCCTTTCGATTTCCAACTCTAGCTAGGCTACATATTCAAAACTAGGCTCTCAATGTGATGCCTGTTATTGTATACTTGAAGTTTAAAGCTTTTTTCTTCTGTTTTTGTAGGTCCTTGTTGCTCCGGTTACTGACAAAGGAGCTTTACAAAGAGACATATACCTCCCGGAGAGTGACTTTCAATGGCAGGACACTAACAATGCTCAAGTGTTTGATGGAGGGACGTTTCTGGAAAGTTACCCAGTCGGCCTTGGGGACGTGGCGGTTTTTGTACGATCCTGAGGCTTATTTACCACTTTTTTTTCTATTTTTGAAATTTTCACTTGTGCTGATCTCAAATTGCACTTTCCATAAAGACCATTATATGTGTCTCAAGGAATCTTGAGATTAGGTAGAAGATAATTGCACTTTAAAAATCAAAGTGGTTTATATTTTCTCATGATTTTTAGATCCCTCTTGATTTCTCTGCTACTTGTTTTGTTAATTAATACCTTTTTTTTTTTTTTTTTTTTTTTTACTTTTTTTCTTCAGAATGCAGTTTACATTTGATAGATTCTTACAGCCTCTTAAACTGTTATCATGATATGGAGCTAGAAATCAAACTTTTTGCTTCAATGGAATTTTATGAAGACCAAACAATCGAAAACAAATTGCAAAATTAAGAGACTACAAGGAAAAACCAATGCGCTAAATGGATGAAGATGAAAATACACTAAACATCACTCATCTCATCTCAGGAGGGTTTTTACTTGAACTTCGCTGAATATTTTGCTGTAGTTTTGTAATGTTTTACCTGTACCTCAAGTTCTCATGGTGTTTTATATTTTTCGTCATGAACTGTGAGAGAAGCACTTACTGATAGAGATCATTCAAACTAAGGGCTTTTAGAGTGAATGGCACAATTATTGTTGTCTACAAAACAAGGATATTGAAGATCAATCATTAGTAGTAGAATATGAGCCAATGTTAAACAAAAATTTCATAGCTGTACAGTCTTATTTGAAATGCAACACACAACAAAGGACAAATTGTTATGGAGAGATTTTGATATGATTTTTAATTATTGTTTGTTTAGCTTCTTACATTTGACCAGATTAACCAATATGGTATTTCTAGATCTTAAGTAATTCATAGGACATTATTCAAGGTACAATTAGAGTTTTGTATTTATATCAATTCAGACTAAACTTGATCATTCATTACCTTAAGTTTAAAAATACTTTGATGACTGTAGTGGCATTTGTACATTTTGCCATACTAATGTAGTTAATAGTTGTTATATATCTGAATTCTGCCATTACAAATGATTTAGGATTACAAATATAGATTTTTCACAGCCTGAGGGCATCAATTGTCCTGTAGAATTGTGGTTTAATGAGTCTGGGCAAAACACAGATAATTTGCTAGAGTTGATGTATGGCAAGCGGTTTTAACATTAATCTCAAACATGTTAGTATCTAGTTTCATGATACGCATGCTTATTTTTTAGCTGCTAGTATCTATTCCATTAGATACTAATACGTACTTTTTGACTTCTAGTGCTTATTCTTTACCTTATTAAAAGATACTAGTACTTATTCATTAGATTCTACTGTAAATTAAAATAAAAGTTTAAGAGCAGTAAAAGTTTTGTTTTACCAGTAATGTTTTTAATTGAACTCTACGATGGCATTTCTGATATGTCATAATATATAGTCATAATATAGTCTCAAATCGCTGGGATATATTTGTAGCAATAGCCAAAAATACATTGTATAGGTCAAAATTGTAGATTTTTTTTTTTGCAAAAAATCCTTAGTAAATCCTTAATGAAATAACTTAATCCTTAAGTAAGAATTATGTTCCATGAAGGTATTTAGTAAATTTCTTACCAAAAATATATTAAAACTTAATTTTTGATTAGTAATATGAATTGCTAAAATCTTCATTTGGACAACTTTAAAGGTGATTTTCTAGATTTATAAATCTAAATTTCTGAAAATTAACACTTACGACTGTTTTTGTTGTCCGGGGTCACATATGATGATTAAAAAAAGCGGTTGTGACAGTAAAAGTTACAAAAGATACATGTGTCTAATGAATAGGTGTTAGCAACTACTAATGAATAACTACTAGTATCTATTAATACTTACTAGTAAAAAGATACTAGTCGCTATTGGAATGCATACTACTCAGAACTGAATAGTTGATATCTGAATGACAAATTTTGGTACAAAATGGTACAATTTTGTGTATCTAGTAACTAGGGGTGGCACGGTTCATGAAAAAAAAATGAACCGTTCGGTTCGCTTGTTTCGGTTCGGTGCATGCATGCGTCGCACGGTTCAACGGTTCATGACATGCGCAATGTAGCCTCGTGTCCCGTATGTGACGTCAGTGTGTTTCTCTTTCGCGCGAAAGAATTGAGGTGTCTACGGTGGGGAGAGAGTGCTGCAGATCACAATACTGTACGTGTAGAAATGACAAGTGGAAGAGAAAAGAAAGGCTGCCCGGAGTTGGAGGATGCGCCAGCGTCATATAAATCTGGTGTGTGGGAACATTTCATGTTACCTGTTAGAGGATGGATACAGTTCGGACAGATATTTAGAAAGGATGCTCGGGCTTGGTTACATCAGTGTAAATGTGCGTCTGTGTTGTAACGGCGCTTTTTGCCCCGTGTGTGCTGATGCTCTCATCCGCTGACATTTCCGAACGCCTTCCTACAGTTGCATAATAAAAGCGGGCTTTCTACACATGTGTCATTAGTATGAGAAAAAAATTCAGTTACAGCTCTGACGGACTCGGGCTGGGCTCGAACAGAAAAATGCGGCCCGATCCATACTCTATTACCTATAATGACAGCGGAAATAAAAGTGTTTCTGGAGTGTTACAGATTAAAAGAAAAAATAACAAGAACCGTACAGAACCGAAAACCGTGACCCTAAAACCATGATACAAACCGAAACGTGGGTTTTGTGAACCGTGCCACCCCTACTAGTAACTGTAGAATAGTAACTAGTTACTATGTTTTAATATCTAATGAATAAGAATAAACTATCTTTTAAAGGTTACTAGTACCTAATAGGCACTAATCAATGGTAAAATATTTTTAATTGCTTTACTAGTAACAGCAGAATACATACCAGTTACGATTGAAATAAGATCAAGTATCTAATGAATAACAACTAGTATTTTTACAAAAAGTTGGTCCCTAAAAAATAAGCATAGGATCTAATGATAAATGAAAACCTGTTTAAAAAGTTACTAGTACCTAATGAATGAGCACTAGTCAATGGTAAAAGGGTGTTACTAGCAACAATAGAATAGTTAATAGTAGTGATTGAAATGAGTACTGGTATCCAATGAATGAGAAACTAAATAAAAATATCCCTAGTACCAAATGAATAAGCACTAGTCAATGGTAAAAATTTGAAATGCGTTACTAGTAACAGTAGAATAGTTATTTGTAATAATAAGTTGTGATTAAAATAATTACTAGTATTTAAAGAATACTTACTAGCATTTATAAAAAGGTTACTAGCACCTCTGTAGTTAAGTACTGTTAACTAATAAATAGTACTAGTAGCTAATGAATAAACAGTAGTAACTAAAGAATAAGCGCTAGTCGCTAATGAATAAGCACTAGTAGCTGAAAAATAACTACTAGCAACTGAATAAAAAGATAAGAATAAGTACAGTACTTAATGAAATAGATAGTAGTAGCTTAAACAATAAGTACTATTAACATTAAAATAGATTTGTTTTGTGGGTTAAATGTTAATATGGCTTGCCATATGTGCTGCTACTTTCACTCTCATGCCTTGGCAAGGTCCAAACTTGGAGTATTGGTCCCCATGCTAAAACACTAAATCACAATCACCACCGTGTGAATCTACAGTGCAGAGAGAGAACGAGAACTTGATCAGTATCACCTGATACGTGTGGCCTACTGGGAATGTCCTCTTAATCCTCACTATGATTTTGAATGTTTACTGTATCTGCAGGTTTCTCAGGTCAACGATATCAAATCCAAGAGAAAGAAAATGTCTTACGCCCCAGGACACTGTTCATGTCTTAATCTCTTGATGCTCTTTTCATTTGAGCATTTCCAGAGAGGCTAATTGTGATGATCTTATGCAGAGTGGTGTTTCGGGAGCCTTTTTTTGCTTGTATTTTATATTAAAATGCTGCGCTATAAAAACAATATGCTGAAATGTTCCCTGCTGAGCAATCTTTCACTTATTATTTTTTAAGTAATCCAATCAGGTGCCACAAGCTAATCAGCAATATGCATATATCATATGACTGTGCCATTTTCTGTCTTCTGTCAATCTGCAATAAAGTTTACATTTTGTTACTATAGGAACCCATTGTTTGAAATCTTGCTTGAAAACTAAAATGAAAAGAAGCAAATAAGAAGGCATAAAGAAATTTAATACAGTACCAATTTAGGACCAGATTTGGAGAAGAAGAAAAAAGTTTGATGTTTCTTTTAAATTTTAATAAGGCAAGGACGGATGCTATTAATTTGTAATGGATAATTAAATAGTATAAATGTTTTTATCAAATTATTTAAAATTATACTTTAAATAGTTAAACATAGAATAATGGGAATTAACAACATTTAGATAAATTATAGTACTGATAATGAGCTTAAATGTTCTGAATCAAATATCATTTCTTCTGATTTTGAACTTTAATCTTAAATACTTTCGTACTGTTTGCATAATATAGGTATACAGTATGTGTAGACTGCATTGAAAGAAAAATACATTAATCTATGGATGTGAGCTGTTTGACAGGGTGTTGGAATTCCCACCTTTGTCATTGTAGAAGCAGCCCCCAAGACCCTTCAATAAATTGTAAGCCTATATAGTTTTATTGCTTGTGTGCACAGGGATATGTAAGCGAGCACCCATGCTCCCACAGTATCAGTGGCTCTGATGACGATGAAAACCTGCACTAATTCCACTTAAACCCAATAAGAATTATTTATAGTAGCAGAAAGCATGCAGATGGAATCATATGGAAAACACATTCAGGGGCCCCAACCTTACCTTACACTGGCCCTATTCCATTACAGGCTTTTCTGGAGCCATGCAGCCACACACACACACACACACAAAAGATTATATTATTTATTTTATAAAATAGTATGTATTTTTTGGATTATCTTATTATGTAATGCAATTATTTGTGATTTAGACAATAAAGATTGATATTAGCCTCAATGTTTATATTAGATAAAATAAATGTCTGCGTAAATTGTTTGTTAAAAAAAAAAAAAAAAAAAAACTTTCTGAGCCACTATTATTTATTTTTTGTGTTTAATAGCAGAATTTGTGATAAAAACTACATTACCAATAAAGGGATAGAAAATTCCACCAATCAGAGATTCACAGTGAGTGAAGCTTTCCAGAACAGATATTTTGCTCCCACTGTTCTCATGAAGCTCTCAAACTAATTAAACATTTGAATATATACATTAATATTATGCAATCAACTGTTTGTGTTTATGGAAACAACCAACAACTTTAAATGGCTTTTTTGTATTTCTTCATTGCAGTTCTTCATGGGATTGTAGTTCTTTTACAAATTAAAGTGTTTTTAAGGTTGCTTAACCTCAAAATGAAAATTTGGCCATTAATCACTTACAATTGTGCTGCCAAATCCGAAAAATGTCAATACGGTGACGTGACGTAGACGAATTGTTGAATAAAGTGATTATTTTGTAAGTTTTGCTTTCTTTGCAAACCTTTTCTTGTAGCTTCATAACGTTACAATTGAACCACTGATGGCAGATGGAGTAATCAGATAATGTCTGTCATGTGTATTTTACTTGGCAGTCAATGTGACAGTCACAAGCCTCCAGGTTTTCGTCCAAAAAATCTTAAATTGTGTTGCAAAGATGAACTAAGCTTTTACAGGTTTGGAGCGATTAATACTATTCAATTATTTTGGGGTAGAGAAACTCTTTTCATGTTCTGATTCAGCTCTTAGATGGTTGGCTTGGATTATGCTATTACTTTAAAATGCTTTTAGGAAAAAAATTAATGGTGCCACCAAAAAAGTGGGTAGGCACTAATATTGTCACAAACGGCTCGCTGCAGTGTGTGTGTGCGCTTCTCTCAGCTGGGCAAGGAGCGGAAGGACACGGAGCTTGACTTTTAACATTTATTGAACACC
>JAUMHI010000074.1:12149553-12161292 GCA_032359435.1 Enteromius unitaeniatus | reverse complement strand
GTCCAAAAATATAAACTTATCCCAATCCTTACCCTTAAACCTACCCCTACCCAAAATTTATACAAGGATGTTGATCCTTGAGTACAAGACACTGAATATGTATGTTTGACATTTTTACTGCATATGCTCTTTGCAATTCAAATTTTTTATCAAATTTTTTTTCTAATTTAAAAAAAAAAAATTAACTGTTTTTTTCAAAACAAACTTTATAACTCGCAATTGCAAGTTTATATTATATGCAATTCTGACTTTTTTTCATGGAATTGTGACTTTATATGTACCAATTCTGACTTCATAACTTGGAATACACATAGAAAAAGAATCCTTGTGTTGTGGCTGACACAAAAAAGCGTACATAGTTTGCGTGATTATTTCAGTGTATAATCTCCACAATGGCGCTACGGTAATGCAGATAGGACAAATTGTTGAATATAATATCAAAAAGTATTCCTGTCGCTTCACAATGTTATGGTTAAACTACTGACAGCAGATGGACTATTTTGATGATGTCTTTCATAGTTTTCTATAGATTGACAGTGTTCATTACTTGGACAGTCACCAGCCTCCCGGTTTTCATCCAAAATATCTGAAATTGTGTTCCGAAGACGAACAAAGTTTTTACAGGTTTTGTAACTACATAAGGGTAACTAATGACAAAATGTTCATTTCGGGGTGGAGTAACCCTTTAAACGAGTTAGCCATTAAACTAAGTCCCACCGTTGCTTTGTCATTCATCATGGCACGGACGAAATCACAGGTCTCAATGGTGCAGGAGCGCACGGTCTCAGTGCGGCCCTCTCTGAACAGACGCGTCATGGAGGCTTCATACGTCAGGCAGAACTTGCCTTTATCCTGCCAGAAGAAAACCTGAACATTTAACACAGAAACCTGAGGAAAACTCCACAGAATGGCAAAAGAAGCGCTCGTACCCTGAAGTGCGCCAACTGGAGGGCGATCTGAATGAAGCCGTCAGGACTCGTCTTGCATTTCTTGATCAGACCTTTACCGAAGTCACTGAAGGGGATGATGTGCATGTCCACGTCGTCCGCCAGAGCTTTGGCCACATTCAGAGAGCTGCTGATCACTGCCTGGCACTGTGGAGGGCACTGTGTTAAATTAGGAATCGGATTAAAGCATGTTATAACGGACAAAACATTTTTAGTGACCTCCTCTGGGATGTCCCACTGCAGTCTCTGGGGTCCCGGCAGGTTGGGATGGGGGTTTCCTTTGCAGTGTCCATCTTCAGCATAGCCCAGTCTTACTGGATCTGACGACAAGACTTGCTGAAACAATACAAACATCACATGATACATACAAACGCAAGAATGTATTAAATTGGTCAAAAGTGACAGTGAAAGCATTTTATAGAATTAGTGTTGGGCAGTAACGTGTTAATTAAATTGCTTTTTTAGTAAGAGAGTAATTAAACATGTTATAATTTCTAAAACAGCAATTAGAATTTAATTACTAAGCTGAGGTCGCAATGCGTTACTGTGCTGAAATGTGCGTCGTCACGAATCCTCTACAGACATTATGAAAGATTCGTTATGCATTTATTTATTGTGTTATAAGAAATCGGGGGGTGGGGGGTGTATGCTGGATTTTCCGAAAAATTAATGGAGAAAAAAGTAATGTAACTAGTAACTAATTACTTTTGAAATAAAGTAGTCAGAACAGTAACATGATTACTTTTAAAAAGTAGTTATCAGTATATAATGTTACAAAAAATTCAGCTTTTTTGATGTCTAAGTGTATCGTGGTTATTATATGAAGCATCACAACTGTTTTCAACACTGATAATAATAATAATAAATATTTCTTGAGCATAAAATCAGCCTATTAGAATGCATTCTGAAGGATTATGTAACAATGAAGACTGAAATAATGATGCTGAATAATTCAGCTCTACATCGCAGGAATACATTCTATTTTAGAATATATTCAAATAGAAAATATTTTGTAATATTAGTGTTTTTTTTTTATTTTATATTTAATCAAATAAACAATAAACAATATTACAATTTCTTACTGACCCTGAACTTTTTAATGGTGGTGTAGATGATTAAAATGTTTAAACACCATAAATGTGTCTGTTTTTTGCACAAAGCTAATAATAAGACATTAGAAGATTTGAAATATATTTGTGCTGCTCACAAGAAGGAACCGGGTCATACAGGTTTGAAACAGCAAATGAGAAAATGGATAGTCCCCCCAAATATGAACATTGTTTTTTAATGATGGAATTTCAGAATTTTTCTAAACTTGTGTCCCACAAAAAAAGAATGTTGAACCAAACAGTAAGTGCAAAACTTTTTTACATTTTGTAAATGTGGCTAAAAACATATTGTGAAATGATTTCCATTATCATTTTTGAGGTTAAAATATATTAAAGAATGATCATGTAAATGTCAAAATAACGTTTCATTGGCAATTTTGCGAAATATTCCTTTTTTGAATGGCCTGAAACACATGAAATACGTTTTGGGAGCTTTTGCGATATTAAAAATATCTTCATTGCTAGTATTTTTTCAATTTGCTTAATTTGAAGGTTAACGGAAATGCAGACAGTGACTTCTGTAGTACAAAATATACTATGAAAGTCAATGGCTACCATAAAAAATATGTCTTCAACTCACTCAGGTTTGGAACAACATTGATGATGACTCAGTGTACGCATTTAGTTAAACTATAATTTTAAGGTCGGATAAGAAGTTTAGGGTGAACCAAGTGTTCATATTATTGTGCTAAAGAGATAATTATTATGCGGTACTTATACCAATGGAAAAAACATTTGTGCAATAAGTGACTAAGTGATATTGTGCACTGCTATTATATAAAAGTGATTTAATCAAATGTGAATTTTCTTTCTTCCCAAAACTATATATCTCAATCTCTTGATAAATTGGTTTATTCACCTCCCACAAATGGCCAACGATGGGCGCATCGGCCCAGGAGTGCTCTGCATTCAATCCCATAGTGCCGTTCTTGAACACAATCAGATTGAAAGACTTATCAAACCACCTGAAGACAAAAAAACAAAAAAAACAACTGAACAAACGAAAACATATACTGCCTTTCAAAAATGTTTGGGTTTGTAAGGTTTTATTAAAGACAAGGCTGTATTTATTTGAAAACTACAGTAAAAATGTGAAATATTATTACACTTTAAAATAGCTATTTTCTATTCAAATATATTGTAAGATGTAATTTATTCCTTTGATGCAAAGCTGAATTTTCAGCATCATTTCTTAAAAGACAAAATTCTTAGTATTATCAATGTTGCAAATATTTAAGATTCTTTACTTTGATAAACAGATGGATTATTTCTTAAATAGAAAGTTCCAAATCAAATAAACGAACTGAATTTTAATTGCTAAATGAATGAATACTATTAAAGAATATGTTTGCACTCATTTATTTTTAAAATACATTTTACTGACCCCAAACTTGGTAATAACATGAAACATTAAATGAACACAAAATGCATTATGTTTAACAAGAAGTGGCACAATAATCCGGTTTAATTATAACGATTTGTGGTCGTAGTCACCTGTCATAGCACTTTCCGTGGAGCAGAGATTTTCCGTAGCTGTCCAGCGACTGCACCGGATTCTCTGGATCGTAACGCTGTTCAGTGTCATCCAGAGTCACAAAGAAAGCAGCCTTCTCCACGGCATCCAGAGATTGCTTGTTCTTCCCTTGGCTGAAGAACTGTGAGCGGGCTTTGGCCCAGGGAACTCTGGGTAATAAGGAACAAAAGCCGAGATAAAATCACTTGGCTCTTTGTGTGTTCTTTTAATCAGTTTTAATCACATTTTAGTGAACAGAAAGAGAAGAAATAACATCTGGTTCATTTTTGGATTTCATAGACACAGCTCATATTTCATTTATTTATGAAATCTTACTGACTATGATATTTCATATTTAAAAAACAATAAATAAATAAATATATTTATTAATAAATAATATATTATAATATAGAAATAATATTTTTCACCAAATATTTTTGTAGCAATGCATTCAAATTAAGTGAACAATTAAATTTATATAGATAAAAAATACAAATGATAATAAAATAAAGAACATTGTGTGCATTAGTGCTTTCAAACGATTAATCGCAACCAAAATAAAAGATTTTGTTTACATAACTTGTGTACTGTGTATATTTATTATTTATATATAAATACTAGGGATGATCCGATCACGATTGGCCGATCTATAATGCATGTTTTGTCAGTAGACACGGTCCTGTAATAAGCGCTAAATGCCATCAGGTGTGTGATTTCACATTGAGCCGTATATACTGCACACAGCCGTTGTTCACTGACAAGCTGCGCAAAACCATGTTCATTATCAGCGTGGTTTGCGCAGCTCGTCAGAGAACAACGGCGTTTACTGACAAAACATGCAAACAGATCGGCCAATTGTGATTGGAACATCCCTAATAAATACAAATAAATGCATGTATATATTTAAGAAAAATGGTGTTATGTATTACATATATTTATATAATGTAAAATAAAATAATATAAATATTAGTGCTGGCAAACGATTAATCGCATGATTTTTTTGTTTGGTTTACATAATATATGTGTGTGTGCCATGTGTATTTACACATGCATGTATATACTGTATTTCAAAAAAATGTTGTTTATATATCAAAAATAGTTAATGAATAGTGTAATGAACAACATAAATTATTTGAATATACATATGTGTAAATACATGTAAATATATGTTAAATATACACATGCATGTGTGCATATTCATACATAAATATGTACAGTAAACACTCATGTATTATGCAAACAACAAAATGAATGAGATTAATTATGATTATTGTTTGAATGCACTAATAAAGATATAAATGTATATACATGTAAATATTTTGAATGTGTGTGTATTTATATATACATATGAAGTACACATACATATATTATGAAAACAAAAACTTCATTTTGGATGCAATTAATCATGCTTAATCATTTGACAGCACTAATATATATATACATGTATATGTGCGTATATATATGTATATGTATGTTTGTATATATATATATAAACGGAGCAGTCACCTGTCACCCGCTGTTAAAGCAGCCAGCAGCTCTTCTCCTGGCTGAGGTTCAGACTTGTCGGCCAAGATCCTTTCGATCTGCTGCTCAATTTCTCGAGGCAACAGCAGCCGTCCGTCATAAAACATCCAGACTTTGTAAAAGCGTCCCTTGTGATACACGGCGATGTGTTTGCTCTCATTCATGTGCTGAAGGACGTCTGAAGAAGAACACGGACGTGAGGATGGAGGTGTGTCAGTGTGCAAGAAAACAATCATTTCAAATTATTTAGCAATTAGTTTTGCAGTTTAAATTAGGCAAAAGGTGTCATATTTAGGCTGCATTTGTTCAGGGTTAAATGATTAATGGTGGTCAGTAGACAATGAAGAGCAAAAGATTAGGTGAGAATGGCAAAGTAGACGATGAGAAGAAAAGAAAGGACAAACAAAGGCTTGTTTTTCTGCACTGGATTTGCATAAACATTATTATAGTGATTACTATTAACCAAATAAATACACAAATGAACATAAAATATTAATATAGTTATTATTATTTATGTAGGAAATTGTCTGCTATATATTTTATATATATTATGTATTTTATTGTTTATTGTCTTCTGTATTAACAGTGTACATAAAATCAAAATTTTAGTGCAACGTTGATTCATCATCATCATTCATAAATATATTATTTTTTTATATTTATACACAGAGCAAGTATAGTCTGTGATGTAGACCAGATTCTTTGGCCTGACCCAGAGCAAAGACAGGATGCTGAGGCAGAAGATTACTTTTTTTTTGTTTGATGTCTGACGGCAAAGTTTGGTTTTTCAGAAAAAGTTTATGATTTTGAGTGAAGAGCTTCATTTTGACCTGAAAATCGGATGTTTTGGGAAATTGGGTGAGATGTTATGGATTTGTGTTTACTGTTGTGAGAATATGAGACATAGTTTCAAGAAATGTGTTTTCAAGCAATCGAGAAAATCTGTATTATTGAATATTATATGTATTTTATTGTTTTTTATTTTCTGCATTAATAATAGACATGCATCCTAAATTATAGTTCATTATTATTGTTATTATTATTATTATGTTCTAGTACATACATACATACAGTACACATATTATTATTATTATTATTATTATTAATTAATATGCTTTGCATTAATTGTATACAGGCATCCTAAATTATAGTTTATTATTATGATTATGATTAATAATAACAATAAGTTCAAGTACAAAATTATTATTGTTATTATCTTTTGCATTAATATTATGAAAGCATCTTATTATTAACATTCATCATTATCATTATTATACTTATGAC
Source organism: Enteromius unitaeniatus (assembly GCA_032359435.1). Taxonomy (NCBI): domain Eukaryota; kingdom Metazoa; phylum Chordata; class Actinopteri; order Cypriniformes; family Cyprinidae; genus Enteromius; species Enteromius unitaeniatus. Next base: position 12,154,915 of record JAUMHI010000074.1, on the reverse strand, counting down.
TTATATCAATTACTTATTTTATTATTATATGTATATATGTATTATATCTATATTTATATAAATCTATATTTATATTCAGTTTTTTTTACTATCATTTAGTAAGAGTTAGTAACTAAATTTCACATATTTCCACTTTATTATTGCGTTATTACATGATATTAATCTTAATGATATTGCTGTAGATTAAGTCACTGATTAAACTATGTTTATTAGCTACTAAACTGGAATCAATGCAGCGTTTAAAACCTCTTGAATTTATTACAGCATGTTATGAATTAGTAGCAATAAAAGCAACAGTGTCTTTGACTGGCTCCACTAAAACATGCTATTTCCTGTTCCCCATTCATTCTGTTTCAGATAACAGGTTAAACATTAATCACACAAACAAGTTATCAAGTTAAGCACACAAAACTAATTCCTCGCCATCTGCTTCCTCCAGAAACAGCAGCCATAGCACATCACAAACGCTAGCGTCTAAAAGCGGATTGTTCGCGAAGCAAAGTGGGCGAGAGGGAGGCTCTACCTGTCTCTACACTGGGAACTCGACTGGTGTTGAACATGCGCTCGTACTGAGATGAGCACATGGGGATTGCGTTTAACACCATGAGCTGTGAAGCAGAACGCAAGGTCAAACACCAAAACAAGGAAGAAACCCACAATACCTGTAGAGAAAAACAGTTCTGGAAAACTGGAAACTAAAAAGAGAAAAGTGGAAGGAGTGAAGGATCATCAGGAGAGATGAGTTCAACAGGATGATCAGCCTCCGGATAACAGCACAGCTGCCCAATGACAAAAACAGCCTACCGTAACACCTTCTGAAAACCATTTCAAAACAATCAGGCAGATATGATGTTTAATATTTAGGATTGTTTGATAGTGGTGGGTCGACTGATGGACAACATACAGAAAAAAAAAAATATGCTCACATTCTGTAAATGACATGAGAACAATTATAAATAAATAACACTTTTAAATTATTTTATAATACAATAATATAGGATTTAATATTAAAATATACAATATAAGATATATTATTAATAATATATATATAAATAATATATAATAATAATAATAATGAAAATATATAATTTTGCAGAATATAAATAATAAGATGGGTTTTAAAGGTATTATGTCAGTTCAATAAATTAATTTAATTATGCAGTTATGGAAAAAAAACATTGATATTTACCGAAATGACTCGAATATAAGATGGTTAAGTGGTTAAGGAAAGGAAAAGGGATCCAGTCGTGCTTTTATTATGAAAAATTAAATGCATAACAGCTATGAGAGACAGCTACTGTATATCATCATTATATATATTGGTATCTTGTATACCAAAATTCAAATAAAGTTGTTAATGGCATTGAGGGTAACTAAAATAAAATAGTAATAACATTTTAATTATATATATTTTTTAAATATATAAATAAATTATATGACTTTATACAATTAGATATTTTTTTATAAATATTATAAAATAAAAAATTATAACTTTAAATAATAATAATATAAAATTATTGGATATTATCAACTGCTATTGTCCAAGAGAGATTTGGTGCCACCTGCTATCATTAAATTGTATAATATCATAAAAATCATAATAATATCTACCATCATCTACCCTGCTCTCTAGAAATCAGCCAATAAAAAGCCCTCATCCGTCGACCACTGAGTCAACTAGCTCTGTATTCTCCTGTCGGCTGTGCTGTTGTCCTGAGGCTGAGTCTGAAGCGGAGGGGGCTGCTGGAGCTGATGAAGTGTGTGGGTCAGGCGCGGGTCGGGACGGCAGGACCCTCCTCTTACCTGTCTCCAGCCCGGGAATACGGGACGTGTTAAACATCCGCTCCCACTGCGCCGAGCACAGCGGCACTCGCTTCTCCAGCAAGTATAACTGTGCGTGTGGTGTGTGAGCGCACAAAGCAAACAGACCCGTCCGGGAGCAAGGAACAAAACACAACATCGTTTATGAGGGGGACACTTTCACAGTCGTGCACACAGGGTTTGAGGGGTTAGAAAGAGAGACACGCATGGTATCACATGACAAACAGCCTTTTCAACATGTATCTATTGATTTAATTATTAGCTATACAGTATAATTAATAATTTAAAAAACATTTAAAATCAAACAGACACACACATTGATTAAAAGTTCAATCAATGTGTTTTTTTAACACAGTAACACAGTACTGGCTAGTAATACTATAATATTTATTTAATTTGTTGTATGGAAGAACAGCTTGACATCCTGCAAAATATCCTCCTTGAAAAAGAGCAAACCATGCAGGTGAAATGATAACAAAACATTTAATGTTTATGGGAACTTAAAATGTAACTTTAAATTAGGACACTTTAAAGTGCTTGATTTCCTCCATCAGTGGTAAAATCAATATGTCATCCTTGCATAGAATGAAGGTATAAAATTCCTGAATTGCATTCAGTTAAGGAAGTACTGATAAATATGAATCTCACTCACTGGTTTGATTTGCGCTCGGTCCAGTTTTCTTCTGTACATCATGATGGAATGGATGGAATTACCAGCACGGGCGGCTTGACGTGTTGTGGGGATCACATAGAGGAAGTCCTGATAAAGACAGAAAAGGTCTGACTGTCACTCTCCTAAGATACTGCTTTTGGACAGTGCTATGAACTTTTTATACAAACAATCTCCTTGGAGTAGATACAACTTTCCAAAAATGGTGCCATGACCCAGACGGCAGATTTATAAGAATAGTTTGTGCTACAAGCAAAACTTAATTAAAATTTGTTCATTTATATGCCACACAAATTGGTGCTTTATAACAAATTGTTCCTTCTACAAGTAAAATGTAATGTAAATTTGTTGATTTCTATACCACACAAATTGGAGTTATGGCCCAGGTAATTTTATATAAATTGTTTGTGCTTATTGGGAATGTCTTAATTTCTACACGACTGAAACTAGTGTTGTGGCCCAGATGGTGCCATGACCTGGATGGTAGATTTATGTTAAAAAAAATGTTTGCGCTAAATGCAGACCGTAATGTAAATTTGTTAATTTCTACACCACGAAATTGGTGCCGTGACCCAGATGGAAGATTTATTAAAAATTGTTATAGCAAAACATAATGTAAATTTGTTCATTTCAGATTTTGATTTAATTACTTTCAATATTTCACAACTTGACAGTATTAACTTTTGACCATTTGACTTAAAATCTTGACTATCAGTCAATATCAGTCTTACCATTGCATAGTAGTTGCTGTTTACCATGATTGGTCCTCGACCCCTGAGGTAAATATACTCCTCCCACCAGTCGCTGACCTGAGAGTATTACAGTAAAACAATATTCCTACAGTCAAATATTCATAATAAAAGGCATGACAAAAATCTCAAATAAAGGTAACTTAAGCTTCATTCATTAATTAAGAAGCTGCATGCTATGTTGGAAAAAAAGTTGAGGCATTTTTATAATGAGATATAAGACTGCACTACAAAAAAAAAAAGTTCCCCCCAAGACGATCAAGAAAAGCTGTTGAGAGTGTTTCTGAATACTAAAAAAATAGCACTTACATAATTGGAGGTCCACCAGGATTTAAGCTTCAGGTACCATTGCAGTCTGGGGCCCAAGTTCTTCTCAAAGTCCTTTGCCAACCCCTCCATACGTTTGTACTGTTCATCATCCATCAGAGGACGAGCTGACTCAAGATACTAAAATTAACGTGAAGAAGTAAGGGTACATTCACCTATTGGTAAATTGGATCTTTTTAAAAGACAATAAAAATGCTTTGCTTACTCTTTTAACAGTGTCTTTTACAGCAGGCACTGGCAACCGTGGCAGTGAACTCTGGAAGCTGTACAGCATTGGCTTTGGCCCCGAAAATAACTTCACCAACACCTGTGTGGATAGCGTTAATACTGGGTCAAGAGTCAAACATGAGACAAGCATGATTCTTCCAATAATAAAAGTTCCAGTGAACAGCTATATATCAAAAGCTTACACAATGACGCAGAGAAAACTGAAAATGAAACATGCAATTACCAGAACAGTGCTGAAATTATGTTATAAAACTTATTAGACTTTGCCCTCTCTTCTAATATACTCTAGGGAAATATTTACAAAGCTGGGTGTGTTAAAGGTATAGTTTACCTAAAAAACAAAACTCTGGATCATGAGGACATAGAAAATGGCCAATATTTGCATAATATACCATATTATTTGGGTGAATTATTCTTTACAGTGATCGATTCTCCATCAAGGCCACACTCACCAACCAAATTTTTGTTTTTAAATTTATAGATCCATGGCGATTGAACATCCAGCCGTGCCAGGACAGCAAGTGCTTGAGGACATTCCTCATTACGAAAGTCACAGCAATCCACAATCCGGTCCCTATCAGCACACCACCAACGACACGCTGCCCTTCTTCTGTTACATACTTACTGCAGAAAAGCACAGCTGTTACGTTAGAAATTAAAAAAAAAAAATCAGCACAGATCACTACTTCAACGCTAGTTAAGAAAAGCTAAGTAATAATTTGTTATTATCAGCACTGGAGCTAAACTGTAAGTATTAAGTACATGAATGAAAGGTATAATAACATATTAAGAGACATGGGATTGTTTGTTATGACTACTCATGTAATAAGCTGGTGAACTACGTATGATATATAGTATTACATTGTAAAACAAAAACTACAAAGCAAAGAATCAGACATTTGTGTTTGCATTTGTCTTTGAACTGCTATGCCCTTTAAAAAAACAAAACAAAACAAAACAAAAAAAAGGATCAGACCTTTGTGTTTGCATTTGTCTTTGAACCGCTATGCCCTTTAAAAAAACAAAACGAAACAAAACAAAACAAAAGAAAAAATAGGATCAGACCTTTGTGTTTGCATTTGTCTTTGAACTGCTATGCCCTTTTAACAAAACAAAACAAAACAAAACAAAACAAAACAAAACAAAGAATCAGATCTTTGTGTTTGCATTTGTCTTTGAACCGCTATGCCCTTTTAACAAAACAAAACAAAACAAAACAAAACAAAGAATCAGACCTTTGTGTTTTGCATTTGTCTTTGGACTGCTATGTCCTTTAAAAAACAAAACAAAGAATCAGACCTTTGTGTTTGCATTTGTCTTTGGACTGCTATGCCCTTTTAACAAAACAAAACAAAACAAAAAATCAGACCTTTGTGTTTTGCATTTGTCTTTGAACCGCTATGCCCTTTTAACAAAACAAAACAAAACAAAACAAAGAATCAGACCTTTGTGTTTGCATTTGTCTTTGAACCGCTATGCCCTTTTAACAAAACAAAACAAAACAAAACAAAACAAAGAATCAGACCTTTGTGTTTTGCATTTGTCTTTGGACTGCTATGTCCTTTAA
>JAUMHI010000074.1:12124762-12134797 GCA_032359435.1 Enteromius unitaeniatus | reverse complement strand
ATAAATAAATATAAAATGTTTATTGCAAGCTACATATAGATGGTCAATCTAAGCTTTTATTGCAGAATATTAATATTTGATTAATATTTGTAATGTATTTTATTTTAAAGCACACTAAAAACTTTTACATATACTAAAAATGCAATCCCTTGACAACTTTACATAACCAGTAATAATGAGTTATGCTTTTTAAGGTCGCTATGCAGTGTTATTACTTCAGGGAAAAGCAAGCAGCCTGTCCCCATGGTGCCGAAGTCACCAGAGAAGTCAAAGAGTAGTCTGGGCGAGGCAAGGGCAGAAGCAAACTTGACATTTACTTTCATTTAAGGATGCTTCGCATGACATCAGTACACTAACTAGCTTTAGCATTGTATTAGCGATTTTTAAATGCACAAATTATTCAATCAAAGCTGAAGAGTTTATAAAATGACATCGGTCTCGCGGCGAGACTCTCGTTCTCTGTAGTTAGTGTACTTTCCGCGATACGAGTACGCTACGCAGTACGCACTGCAACAAGCGCCCTTCTGACGAACGGAGAGCGTCACAGCCAATGGCGTCTCACAATACAGAGGCGTGACTCTGATTGGGCAGCCCTCGTGACCCGTGACACCCAGTCGTCCAATGAGAGTCGAGGATGATGCGACATGCATCGCACTTCTCCGTCTGATAGAAGCGTGAGGACGGTCTGGAGCGTAACGTGGGGGTAAGTCAAAGAAAACGGTATATTTTTGTTGCGAGTAAAGCGGGGGGCTTTATGTAGAGGTTTGGAAATTATATATATGCTTTTAAAAAGCTTTAATGACTTAATCGCAGTGTTTTGCGTGGTTTACAGCTTTAATAGTTAAGGTGTTGACAGATACACATGCTTCACATGTGCATGATGGGACATTTAACAGCCATGCACACATTCATGACAGCACAGTGACAGCAAGAGGGCATGCAGTCCAGTGTTTCCTAGCGATTCTTCTTTTACCAGAGTTTCTCTTCAGGTTGTATTTCTCAAAAAACACATAAATGAACCAAAAGGGCAGTTAATCCTTACATAAGTAATATAGCAATAATATAGAATACAAATTTTTGCTTTGAATGAGAAATGGAAAAGAGACATGTAAGTGATTATTAAGTTACTCAATAATTCATAAGCCATGCTTTGCTGTGATGCACAATGAGTGTCAGATGATTAATAGCTGTCATCTGCATCATCTGTTTAGTTATTAAGCCATGCTGGTGTTAGTCATACTTTGATATCTTATAAATACAGAAATGACCTGAAATTGTTTGTGATTTAAAATGTTTTAATCAGGATAAAGTATGACACATTTTAATTTGAGGGTGATATTTACGTGTCCTTTTTTTCTTTCTTTGCAAAATAGCTGAGGTGTGGAAATGGATAGAAAAGATGAAAAGAGCGAAGCCAAAGGTATGTTTTTGTGTCATTTATTTACTGTTTGCTTGCATATGTTACAACATTGAATAGAATTAATTATTGGTTTATAATTATCATTTATATTTTAAAAAATAAATACATTTTATTAAAGTTTATATGCAAAAGGTTTGCAATAATTTAATAGGGTTTTAAGCAGTAATGTCCATGACTTATGCATGTATCTCTATGACAGCTGTTATATGTCAACACACTTGGTGAAAATAGTTACAGATATGCTTAAAATAAAATTGGGACTTTCAAAAGTAACCGCTTTCATTTTTCCACAAGGCAAAGGAGGAAATAAACCTTTTCAGTCTGACAAACCAGAGGGCTTTTTACAGGTAGAAAGGTACGGCACACATTTATAAGCATGACTTTACAAAACCAAGATAATAAGGAAAATCCCAGACTTAATATCTGTAAAGATTTGTACAATTTCTTTAAAATTTCAAATCTTGTTTACAAAAAAAAACTTTACTAAACTTGCAAACGTTTGCAAACATCTGTAAAGTGTCATAATGCTGTTAAAGTCTTGTTTTGTAAACATCTGGAAAGTGTAATAAACTTGAGTTTCAGCTGTTAAGCTATAACGTAAGCGTCTGTTTAAGAAATTTGATTTGCATCTGTAAAATGTAGCTGTTATGTTTTTTAAACAAAAATGTCATTTATTTTAAGTTCCTGAAAAGATTCATAAACATCTATCAAATTTAACAAGTGTCTGTAAAGTATCGTAAACTTAGGTTTGTTAACTGTGGAAAAACAAAAAAAAAAGATTATGGAACTAGTCATTTACTTTCAAAACTTAGCAGATACCTCAAGTTTATGGCTATGTTTTCAAAGCATGAGATTCATCTGTTAAGTTCTTTGACTTAAACTTCCAGAGCTAAATGTGATGTTTACGAATCTTTACAGTCATTTACTAAAAAAACAAACATTTCAAAAGTTTATATTACTTAACAGATGAAACACAAATTTTGAAAACATCTGTAAAATTCTGGAACTTGTTTTATTAAATATTTATCAATCTGCAAAACAGTTTTGTAAACATCTGTGAAGAGTGTCATAAACTTAAGTAGGCTTGTGATGTTTATTAAACACCTTTACAAAACCTTTCAATCATATACAAAAAAAGTTACAAAATTTAGCAGATGAAACTGTAAATGAGTTTCATCTGTAAAGTTCTGCATCTTGTTGTTTTGGGACAAGTTTCGTAAATGTCAAATTTAACAACCGCTTGTTTTTTATAAGCATGTGTAGATATTTCATCAGTAAAGAGTTTCATCTGTTAAGCTCTGTCACTTGTTTTAGTAAACATCTGCAAGCCTTCTTTAATGTGTTTTCATAAACATCTGTTAAGCTTGTTTTTCTCGTGTAATAATCTATCTGACTTTGGCAATCTAGAACACTGAATTTCCACCTCCTGCCCAAGACTATGAAGAGAAGAGTTTATGCCCTGAAGAGGCTCCAGCTTCAGAGCGCCAACATAGAGGCCAAGTTCTACGAAGAAGTTCATGAGCTCGAGAGGAAGTACGCTGGCCTCTACCAGCCCATCTTTGACAAGGTATGCAAATTATACCAAGCAGTCTGTTTAAACACGCTGTGTTAGGTCGGAGCTGGTTCACCAAAGTATTTAACCCCTCACAAACCTGGAACACTTGCTACAAAAAGTTGACCTTCAGGCCTAGCTGTTTGCCTGTGCATTACCAGTATGTGACCCCAAAACCCGTCGTAAGGGTCAGTTTTTGGACATTGAGATTTATACATAATCTGAAAGCTGAATAATTAAGCTTTGTTAGGATAGGGTAATATTTGGCTGAGATACAACAATTTGAAAATATGGAATCTGGAGTGTGCAAAAAAATCTTAATATTAAGACAATTTGATTTAAATGCAGTTCTCGGCATTGCATATTAATAATCTCAAATTAGGTTTGAGTATGTGTAAGGTACAAGATTTACAAAATAATGAAATGGAACATGACCTTTACTCAATTTCCTAATGATTAATATGTATTTTACGAGGTGGCTAATTTAAACGAATTCGTACGACCTTACTGGTGTAATTTTGTACGATTTGTCTAAAACCCCAGTAACGGGGGAGGGGTTAGGGGCGGGGTTAGGTGTAGGCATTCGCAAAACGCACACGATTTAGCAAAAATCATATGAATTCGTACAAATTAGCCACTGTGTAAAATATGTACGAATTGCCATGAGACTGGTTTTGTGCTGCAGGGTGGGTCATATGTTAGTGCTAAAGTCAGATGGAATGTCCAGCTGCTCTCGTTCAAGCCTGGCCATTTCCTTGTCTGGAGACAAGCTAGTAGTTCAACTTTTACCCACAATGCATATAAAGAGAAGCCAGCCTTCTTGTTACAAGCCTGTCCTAAGAGAGAGTTTCAATGCCAGCAGAATTAATTGCTTTGGTTTTGTGTTACACGCTTGTTTACGAAATGAATGCTATAAGTGTTTTGCCCTTGAGATGATGATGTCATGCATATGAATGATGATGTCACGTAGCACAATGCTCCTTTGTCCAGAGACGGGACGTTGTGGCTGGCGCCGTTGAACCCACGGATGAGGAATGCGAATGGCAAAGTGACAAGGAGGAAGAGGATCTTGTTGTAAGTGGATACTTGTGGAAATACTGAACAGAATATATCATATCAGAAACATATATCATATCTGCTTTCTTGGCCTTTTTTTGTGTGTGCTGGAAGCCTTGAGCTCCTGAAAGCCCAATTTGAGGATGTGATATTGTTAATGGTCTATTTAAAAATGTTTCACCTACAGGAAGACTTGCAGAAAAAAGCAGCTCTGGAGGAGAAGCAGGCCGATTCAGCCGGCGCAGATGATTCGAAAGGAATCCCTGAGTTTTGGCTCACCATCTTCAAACGTGTTGATATGCTGGGAGAAATGCTGCAGGTTGCATTATTTCTACTTAATATATTCACAAAACATTTTTTTTTTGCAGGCTTATTAATGTTTTGGACTTGTTTTTTCTAAGCACCGTATTTTTAGATTTGAGGTCATTTTTTTATGTTTTGTTTTTTTTGTAGTTACATTTTAATTATGCTAGAAAGGTGTTGAAATGTAGGTTATTTTTACTACTTTAAATAGAATATAACAGTAATTCGCTGTAATAATAAAGCAGAAAGCTTTGCGTTACATTTCATTTGCTTTGATTTAGGGCTGTTTATGCACAACGAGCCAATGGGCATTAATAATACTACTAATAATAATAACTTGTTGTTATTATACATACATTTTCTAATGAGATTTTTAATGATTTAAGTAATAAAACCGTAACCTTGCATTATAGTTATTAGGGGTGTAACGATTCGCGTATCGTGTATCGTACAATTCATGGTCATTTTCCAAATCATCAAAGTGATGATTTGTATCTCCTAAAGTTTTATACATATTCGTTTTTATATATTAGCATTTTTTTAAAAACATATATAAAATATAAAATGCATGTTTATTTGCAACAGTTATGCTATCAACAATTAAAAGACATTTACGACATTAAAACGTTTTTTACAGCATTCATTTATTTTTATTTTTTTAATAATTTACTCCATTAAAATAAGTAAAGTGCTGATAAGCACAACAAGAACCACTGGTAACACAAAAAAGAACTAAAAAAAAAAGGTCATTGGTAAAATAGCAAATCAGAATTTACAGTCAATAATTAGGGTGATTACACTGAATTGCCTGTGCTTTATTGTACATTTTATAAGAAATAATCCAACTGTAGCCTCAGAAGTGTGTAATATGGGCTGTTTTATAGCGATTTTGGAGCTTGAGCTATACATTTTATAATGCTTAAGTGTTTTTATAAGTATACACACATTGCATTACAGTTTTTGTCTGTTACTAACACACTTTTTGCTCCAGGGTCCCCGCGGATCCTTGAAAAGTATTAAAAAGTCTTAAATTATTTTTAAGTTTTTTAAGACCTTGAAAAGTCTGGAATTGTAAAAGGTGGCATTAAATTAATTCTAGGGCGAAATTAAACAACGATATCTGTTCCCGGTTTATACAAAAAGCAAATAAGTATAAATATTTTTGCCAGATATCCCACCCCTAGCTCTGTAATTTAAATTAAAAACCAACTTAAAAGAATCAGGATTAAAATCGTGATTCGCGATTTCCTCCAAAAATATGGTGATATGATATTTTTTTCATATCGCCCACCCCTATATGCATCTACTTAGTCAAATAGTTAAAAAACCGTTTCACACACAAATAAAGGGGCTAAAAGAAAATTCACCGCGCCGGGAAGGTTGAAAGCAATCGGGTTGCCCGGCTCTGCCAGCGAGCAATAGACAAAAACTGTAAACGATATATAGAAAGTGACAGCTTTAACCTGTTTGACAGTTAAAGAGTGGATTGGCCAGGATGTGACTCTGGTGACAGGAAGCTTATAGAGGATATGTGAGCTTGGTGCTTACAGAGTTCACATGCAATCTGATCATATCATCCTTTAATGTATAATTTTCTTTTGTATGCATAAGCGACCAGTAGCTCATGAGTTCATCAGCGGATTTTCTCCGCTCTGCTTTACCTCATAAATCCATTTCTCAACGCTGAATCCACGCCGCCACGGTTTAATTTTTCTGGGATGCTTTTGTTTCCTGCAGGAGCATGATGAGCCGATCCTGACGCACTTGCAGGACATCACTGTGAAGTTTTCCGAGCCTGGACAGCCGATGGTTTGTCAAAAAGAGCTTCTGTCTGCTACTGACTTTCTTTCAAACGCATAGATACAGGTTTTTAATACAGTTTTTATAAACATTGTCAAAACAGAGTTTCACGTTAGAGTTCCACTTTGAGCCCAACAGCTACTTCAGTAACACGGTCCTCACTAAAGTCTACAAGATGAAATCAGAGCCGGACGCAGCAGATCCATTCTCATTCGAGGGGCCGGAGATCATAGACTGTGAAGGGTAAGGTGGAGAAATACTCTCTGGTGCTTGCTAATGCAAATCCTAACAGACGGTATTAAAGCGTACACAAGTGGGGAAAGATTGGAATAATTAAGATGTTTTTAAAAGAAGCCGCTTTTGTGCATGAAGGCCCGATTTCACAAACGAGGCTTAGCTTAAGCCAGGACTAGGCATTAGTTAAATTGAGATATTTAAGCAACTTTTCCAAAAATGTCTTCTAAGAAAATATTACAGGTGTGCATCTTAACACAGAACAATGACACTGACAAGATATTTTCATCTGAGACAGTTCAAACATGCAATTTAGTCTGGGACTAGCTTAAGCCTTGTCTGTGAAACTGGGAGTATGAGACGCTCTTCAAAAACATAAAAAAAAATGAAGACCAGCAGTGTCATCTTTCCAAAAATATGCCCTGCTCAGACTTGGCAAAAATGCCACCTTGATTCAGTTCTTTACATACATCTGTATCACCATTGTTTCTAATCGCTGCATTTTCCTTTATTATTATTCTTTTTTTGTTAGCTGTAAGATTGACTGGCACAAAGGCAAAGACGTGACCGTCAAAATAGTTAAGAAGAAGCAGAAGCACAAAGGCAGAGGGACGGTTCGGACGGTCACCAAAGAGGTTCCACAGGACTCCTTCTTCAACTTCTTCAATCCGGCTAAAGGTAAGAGAAAACAGACTGTTAATGGTGCTTCTGCCTGAGAAACTGTGAAATATACCTAAGTGGATCTGACCATTTGCTATGACGCATGTATGACACAGACTGAATTATGCCAATACTCTTGTATGATTTAATTAGACGCAAATCTTGGGGAATAAGATAATTGAGCGTGTTTTAGTATGTCTTGACCTCCTTTCTGGCATAATATGCAGAGGCTTTTGTTATTATGTCAGAATAGGTTTGTCGGTTTGGACTAAAATATCTTGCTACCAGTTAGTGGTTGATGACTTAATTCATCATTTGTACTAATGGAAACATGTCAACCAGGCACAATTCATTCTGTTATTTGACTCATTGAGAAACATTGAATTTCTGCTTTTCATGGGATATGCGTGTTGAAAGTGAAATGCATTTGTGTGCAAATGTACGTTTTAGTATCTTCCGGACAGCAGGGGGCATCACGCAAGTGTTTTTGTCTAAATAGAAGGAACTAACATCCACAAAATGCTATTTTGTATGTAATGCAGTCTTCCTCCAGGGGGCGCTTGATCACTGACTCTCCCATTGAGCTCCATTTAAATCTGACTTATTGGAGACGTCTGGACCGTGAAGAGTATAATCATTTGAATCTATTAAATATGAAAGATTTTAATGGAAATCCATCTGAGCAGTTTTATACAATGTTTTTCTAGAAATCGATGTTGCTTGACAATCTATTATGTGATCAATGAATCACAACATAACTATAAAAGTGTCACATAGTGAGAGCTAGAATTTTCTCAGAAACCATTGTTGATTTTAGTTGGTATATTTTAATCAATACAGTGTTTGCTAGTGGAACTGTCGAAAATGTATAGGTTTACATGTTTGGGCACAAATATGTGTTTTCAACAGAGACAAGAAAATAGGAAAAACAGGAAGTGAGGGAGTTGGGGAAAAAAAAGGATGACCTGTGTTGTAACTGGCTGATTTTAGGAGCGTGGGTAAAGAAAACTCTGAATCAAAGGTTTAAAATGAAAATGATTTGTAACATTACATTACTGTTCAAAAGGGAAAAAAATAAAGAAATTAGTATTTAGTATTAAATTACATTTTAAAATATATTTATTTGAAACTGCAATAATATTTCACAATACTACCGGTTTTACTGTAATTCTTGATCAAACAAACAAATGAACATCTCACTGTCCCCATTTCTCACTGATTTTAATAAAAAAGCTACGATTTCTGAATTGGTACTAATAAATGTAGTTTCAAACACTGAATGTGTTTGTAATACAGTAAAAATAGATTTTCCACAGCTACCCAAGCCATATTTTAACCACATTCATACTTTTTAATTGAATGCTTTGTTTGTTTGTTTCAGTTTTTCAGTAAGATTTAAATAGATTTGAAAATAGAATTATTTAAATGGAATTGAAATAATGTTTAAATTTAACATGTAAATAAAATCAAATAAATGCAAATAGTTGCAGTACATAATCTACTTTGCCACTTTTTTTTTTAATGTGCAGAAATCTGACCTGTTCATAACCTGTTTTATTTACACATGACAAATATGCATTAGTTATTTGTTTATGTTAAAAACTTATAACCCAATTAGATAACTTACATATGCAATTAAATTCTTCTTTTTTTTTTTTTGGAGTGTTTCCCATTCATGCAGGTCACCAGAAACAGTTCCAAAAGCAGAGCTTTTGCTTCTTCCTGTAGCTTCTTCAGTATTTAATAGGCAAATACAGTGTCATTTAAACTTTTTTTTTTTTTTACTTAAACCTCCTGCTTTCTCCCAGCGAAGGAATGGCAGTTAAATTTGTATCTTCAACCGCCATGACATTGTTGCACTTCTTTCACCTCAATTACCCTTTCCAAAAATGCTGAGAATTGAATGCTTTGCATTTTAAGCGGCATGTTTCCCGTCAGCCCTTTTGATGGAGCGACGGGTAAAAAATGCCGCCCGTCCTGCACACGGACCGTGGGAAGGAGACACCCTTACTGTCAATCACTGTCGCCGGATGTGTGTAATGTATCTGTTACTGAGGTGATTTTCACAACATTCCCGTCTGAGGTGCGGCTGGAGCTGGGTGATGTAATGCTTTCAGGGCTTGATGGATTTCCGAAAAGACTATAAAGGGCAGACTTTGATCAGCTCCTTTACAAAAAATGACTTGCAGTTGCATGTTTGAATCTCACTAAACCTGACCTAGTCAGGTCATATTTCACTTGAAACAGAAAGAAAACAAAGCCTGTTTTGGGACTGTTTTGCTTTTAATTTTAAGTACCACAAGGTTAAAATTGTTTATTATTATTATTATTATTATTATTATTATTATTATTATTATACAAACACACGCCCACACACACACACACATATATATATATATATATATGTATGTATATGACAAATAACAGAAAAAACTAATTAGAAAGTATTGCAATTTAAAATAGCTATTTTGAACATAATTGTAATTATTCCTGTGTTGCAATTTTAAACATTTCTTATAATTTTTAATTTATTTTTTTTCCTTTATAGAAAACAAACATTCTTTATAGAAGGTTAACAATTTATTTGAAATACAAATATAATTTATTAGTGCTGTCAAAAGATTTATCACATCCAAAATAAATGCCTTTGTTTAAAATATATATTTTTTTAAATATAAGTAAAATTAATGTAGATATATACATGTAAATACTTGTTATATACTTATGTACTTACACAGTAAGTACACATAGATATACACAGTACACACACATTATGTAAACAAAAACCTATTTTGGATGTGATTAATCTCAATTTATCATTTAACCGCACTAATATCTATCTATATCTATCTATCCGTCTATCTGTCTATATACATATATATATAGATGTGTGTGTGTGTGGGCATGTATGATATATATACAGGTCCTTTTCAAAAAAATTAGCATATTGTGATAAAGTTCATTATTTTCTGTAATGTACTGATAAACAATAGACTTTCATATATTTTAG
>JAUMHI010000074.1:12110555-12122810 GCA_032359435.1 Enteromius unitaeniatus | reverse complement strand
AGGCTCCAAAGAAAAAATCCGCGAAGTCGTGAATCCGCGATAAACGAACCGCGAAGTAGCGAGGGATCACTGTACATTGCATTCCGGGAATACAATATTCACAGTGTGCTGAGTGGTATACTGCACTTTTTGTGTCCATAGTGCATACTTCAGAGTAGTAGCTGTAGCATTATATTCCAAACATAGTCATCACTGCATTGAATAGTTCTTATTGCTGATCTGGGATTGATTGAAAGCATTAACTTGTATAGTGCTTCATGATCAGCTGCATGCCTGATAAACCTGTGTGTTTGTCCCTCCACTTCCCCTTTACAGGCATAATTCATTTCTCACTTCATGCATTTCTAGGTAAGAGACACTTGAAGGGATGTGGCGCTATTTCCAATCTATCTTTTGATCCGTCTTTCCCTTTGTTGTTTTAGCCTTTCCTCCTCTACTTTCACTCTTATGTCACTTTCACATGAAATGTTTGTCGGACTGTTAAGTTTGGCTTGAAAACGGCGATTTAGTTTCACATGAACACGGCAAAACTACCGCTAATTATGTGTAATTACCATCAAATAACACTTTGATGGTAAAAGTATTTTGCTAACGGAGCGGGGCTTGAAACTACAATGTTGATATTATCAATTTTGAAAACGCTTTTGCTGCCTTGTATCTTTGATCAATAGTAAGCTCTAAACAACAATTTATATGAGGTTTGAAGCGTATATAATGTTGCAAATTGTTCGCAAATAGATGTTGTTCAATAATTGTGCAAGTTCTCACACTTAAAAAGATAAGAGTGGGCTGTAATTTTCATCGTAGGGATACCTCAACTATGACAAAATGAGAAGAAAAAAAATCCGGAAAATCACATTGTAGAATTTTTTAAAATATTCATTTGCAAATTATGGTGGAAAATAAGTATTTGGTCAATAACAAAATCTCAGTACTTTGTTATATAATTTATTGGCAATGACAGAAAGCAAAGGTTTTTTGTTAGTCTTCACAAGGTGTTCACACACTGTTGGTGGGATTTTGGTCCATTCCTCCGTGGAGATCTCCTCTAGAGCAGTAATGTTTTGGGGCTGTCACTGGGCAACATAGACTTTCAACTCCCTCCAAAGATTTTCCATGGGGTTGAGATCTGGAGACTAGCTAGGCCATTCCAGGACCTTGAAATGCTTCTTACGGAGCCACCCCTTCATTGCCCGGGCGGTGTGTTTGGGATCATTGTCATGCTGAAAGACCCAGCCACGTTTCATCTTCAACGCTCTTGCTGATGGAAGGAAGATTTCACTCAAACTCTCACGATTCATGGCCCCATTCATTCTTTGGTTTACACGGATCAGTCATCCTGGTCCCTTTGCAGAAAAACAGCCCCAAAGCATAATGTTTCCACCCCCGTGCTTCACAGTAAGGGTTGGGTATCGTTTGGGGTTTTTTCGATACCGGTGCCAAATCGATACTTTTAAAATAAAAATGGTACCACTTTATAATAACTGCACACTATGAATCATTAGTTAAGCATTAAACAGTCGGTTCATCCTTTTGAAAGCATTGTTCCAACATTAATAGTCATTAGTAAGCAATTTATAAATACAGCTGCAAATGCCTTGTTCTTGATTTCTAATCATATTTATTACAAAGGAGATTTAAAGGCTCGTTATCATCCAAACAGAACAAATAAAAACAACACAGAGGGATACAGAACTATTCATTTCAATATGCAAATAATATGAAACTGTACAGCTGTTCACTTGAATTATTTATCATAAAATTGCATGAACGGTTTAAAAAGTCTATTCATGAAGTATCTGAAAAAGATTTACTCTATAAACAATACATTACATTAAATAAAGACAAAATCATTAATGAACAAATAAAATAAGCTTATGAAACAATAACTAACATATGATCCAATGCCATGTTTCAAGTCAAGTGAATAAATCATCTCATAACAGGCATCCAATACTGACACGACTGACAAAAATAAACATCGGGCGAGCAAGTGAGAGAAGATCGAACGCAAGAATAATCACGCGGAGATGACGTATCATGCACACGCGAGGGTTTGAAATAAGCTTGCGGGCTCCCGATTCTTCGCATGTAAATCTGTTTTCCTCTCGTGGAAATGATTTACTGCACGCGCCAGCATCAGTGGTGCGCTCGCTTATTAATGCCGTAGATTTGCCGCCATAGATATATTGGGTTTGTCGTTTAGGCAGGAACCGAAATAAGGCACCGAAATCCGCGTTTTGATTTGGTTCGGGACATACCAATTACTTGCGTACCTGTGTTATAGTGGTACCGGGTTTCGATACCCAACCCTATTCACAGTAGGTATGGTGTTCTTTGGAGGCAACTCAGCATTCCTTCTCCTCCAAACACGACAAGTTAAGTTTTTACCAATAAAGTTCTATTTTGGTTTCATCTGACCATATAACATTCTCCCAATCCCCCTCTGGATCATCCAAAATGCTCTCTAGCAAACTTCAGACAGGCCTGGTTTAAGCTGGGGGACACATCTGGCACTGCGGCGCAGTGTGTTACTGGTAGTAGCCTTTGTTACTTTGGTCCCAGCTTAGGTTCCCCTCGTGTGGTTCTGGGGGTGAGATCTTGCGTGGAGCCCCAGATCGAGGGAGATTATCAGTGGTCTTGTATGTCTTCCACTTTCTAATAATGGCTTCCACTGTTGATTTCTTCACACCAAGCTGCTGTCCTATTGCAGATTCAGTCTTCCCAGCCTGGTGCAGGTCTACAATTTTGTTTCTGGTGTCCTTTGACAGCTCTTTGGTCTTGGCCATAGTGGAGTTTGGAGTGTGACTGTTTGAGGTTGTGGACAGGTGTATTTTTATTTTTTTTACTGAGAACAAGTTCAAACAGATGCCATTAATACAGGTATTGAGTGGAGGACAGAGGAGCCTCTTTAAGAAGACGATACATGTCTGTGAGAGAAATCTTGCTTGTTTGTAGGTGTCCAAATACTTTATTTTACTGAGGAATTGGGAATTAATTCATACATTTTTTTTTTTTTTTTTCATGATTTTGTCTCTCATAGTTGAGGTATACCTATGATGAAAATGACAGGCCTCTCTCATCTTTTTAAGTGGGAGAACTTGCACAATTGGTGGCTGACTAAATACTTTTTTGCCCCACTGTATAAAACATACATTTTATAATTTTATGCACAAAATGAGCTCATTCCAAATGTGATGCCTGCTACAGGTCTCAAAAAAGTTGGCAGCAAAAAAATTGAAAAATCAAGAAATTAAAAAAAAAAATCAGCTGGGAGAACATCTAGCAACTAATTTAAGGTAATTGACGTCTGTTCTGTAACTGAGGGATGTCTTAGAGAGGCAAAGTCTTTATGACATTATTATTAATTGTGTATAATTAAGTAAAATAAATACTTTCTTAGATGATAAAAACATCAGCAATACCTGTCTTCTGAACTCAGTGTGCTACTAGAGAATGTTTACTATGATAAAAGTATTTCGCAACCAAACCGCAGCTGAAAAAATCTGAAAGCAGTTCAACCAAGAGGATGCAACAATCGAATTTGGAATTGAACAAACAAATGAAAGTGTGAAAATGACATTTAAGAGTTGACTTCTCAACCCCCACTCACTAAATTAACCTTATAGGTGAAGTGTGTAATTATTTTAATGTCAAAATAAATATTAAGTGGTCAAGCATATACATTTCTGACTTAGTGTGCAGTAATTGGGTTTTGAAAGTAAAATGCCGTTTATTTTCTCTGTTCATTGATTTTACAGATTTTTTTGTTTTTTAAGAATTTTTCCAATTTTGTTGAATCCATTGGTTTACATTATTTCAACTCATGTTTTAGTGCAGTTTTTAGCAATGAGCAGATCACGCCAAACAGGCACTTAACTCCATCCACTCCCATGAGGAACCTCAAATTACGAAATCACACAAGACACATAAATATTTCAAAATGTATATTCATATTTTGATGTAAATTTAAAATTTGGGATGCCCTCTAATTGTCGACTAACCGCTTGTCGACAAAAAGAGGTGATTTCTTCTGGAACTTCGAATTCTGGAACCAGTGTGACAATAAAAAATAAAATAAAATAAGTGGGAAGGCATTAATACACTCTGTAATTATAGTGGAATTTAGGGGCGAGGCTAATTTGCAACCAATTGCAGATGTGGGGGCGGAGTCAAAACCTGTTCGGAAACATTAGATGTGCTATTATGGTTGATGCAACTACTTTTGCAGAAATTACACACTTCACTTTTAACAAAAACAGCATGCATTTATTAACCAAACCATCATCAGGCAAATCATTACTGCCTGTTGTGCAGTGCCTGAAATAATATGAATAATTCTCCTTTTGTCTTTTTTATTTCTGCCTTGTTGTTCCTACAGAAAGACCCTCCTCCTGCAGAGTGCAAACAGCAGTAAGACTGGTGAACAGATAGCCACAGCACAACTCGGCTGTCCGTCAGACAACTAGACGATGTGGACGCAGGCCTCTTTCTTTGTGGACTCGCCGCACTAATGCAATAGGAAACCAAACGCTGTTTAGAAAATGCATGTTTTTTTTTGTTTGTTTGTTTATTTCTTTCTCTACTGTTTACTTTTACAGAGATGACCTCAGTATTCTCATTCATAAGTCGTGTGTTGTTGTTTTTTTTGCGTTCTAAAATGCAACTCTCAAAATAATGTATAAAAACGTATGATTTCTTTTTATTTTTTATATTCAAAACATTAGAGCTGGTATGCAAGAGGGTTTAGCAAAGATGCCACATGTGTTTTGAATTCTTAACGTCCATATGCAACCGAGGCCATTTTTACAACATAGCAGGTTTTTGGACACTCCCCAGATGATACGAGCTCCCAGGCGTTGTCCAGTGTAGCATTACTCAGGGTTTCTTTTGCCAACAAAATGAACCTGCTTTCTTCACGAATCTGACATCAATTAAATTTCCGATATAGATGTTACAATGTAGTTACGAAAGTGTTTTGATGTGGATCGTCCTGCTCAATGGTAGGCGAAAGGTGTGGCTTGTGGTGATTAGAATATTCGTCTGCAGGGTTGGGCGTCATTGAATTCCCCATCCCTGCGTGACGTAACTCATATCCATGCCATGCACGTTGACATGGGATTTCAATCGTATTTTCTTTCGCCATGTGGTAATGTGTCAAGTTGCTTGCATTCATGCATAGAATTGCATCAGTATTGGGAATGTTAACAAACAGATCTTAAAGCTATTGCAGGTTTACTCTCCCGTTTGAACTGTGTGCGAGCCATAGCCTTATCTGGAACTTCTTTGGTTTGTAATGCAGCATTGTTTCCATTTTGTACAAAATAGACAAAAAGACTCTATTAAATGTTGTGCGACATGATGCCGCAAAGTCTTGCTCTTTTTGTTGTTGTTGTGTGAAATCTGATGGTACTCACATGTTGATAAAACTGGAAGAATTGGACCATTTATAAGGAACAGAATATCACAGAAACTGGCAGATAAGCCGTCAGTAACTACTCACAGAGAACACAACAAATATCAACCCACACTTTAGAAGGGTTTTGTGCAGGTAAATATGGTTCACATTTCACTCGGTCAAAAAGAAGTTTCGTTGAACATGACATTTCTATTGTCCACACCTAATTAGTCTCATTTTACACCACATTCTGTCTTGTTTTAAAAGAAATATTATGCTAGAAATGACCGTGGAAGGCTATAATTATTCGGAGCACATAATTAGGTGGAAATTAGAGCGGGAAACCGATCCCCACCGAACCAGATTTACAGAAGAGCGTCAGCTATGTGTGGAATCTCAACACTGAGACTGCTTCACCAATGTGAGGCTGCTTTGTGTGAAATACTTGCTGGCATTCTCTTACTACTTTCTCAAGTGTGTAATCCGCTGGTTTAGATTCCAAAAAGCTGGATCGGTTCTGTATGGGATCATTCCCACTTCTGCACCTCCCGCTCTGGTTTCTGTCACGATTTCATAGACGTTCAAAATTATCTTGAAATGTTGCTATACTTCAATAATGGAATGAATAGAATTTGTCTCCTGGGTTTTTTTATTGTGGTGGCACGGTTGGAATGGCATTATTGTCATTCTAGTTTTGTGATGCTGAAAGGCATGAAAGCGGTTAGAAAGAATTCTCACGATGTGGTATGCAAACATTAAAATGACACTGCATGTCTAAAAATTATGTAAACCCACATTTGATGAGGATTTAAGTCTTTTCAGAAGGATTCAAGCGGTTTTATTTTTACAAAAGGTTGTCCACCTTCCTGGTGGTGGCCATGTTAGGGTCCCATGATCAGCCTAGAACTATTCGTTTTTATTTCTGTGACACTTTTATTTTTAGAAAATGCTGCATTTATGATGGCATTTTTGTGATGCTTCCTCCACACCAATAGGTGCCAGTATAAAGTTCCAAACAATAAAAATTGCATATTACACTTTTATGGGGGTAATAATGTTGAATTGGTTTTAGTGAGTGGATGTATAGGAAAGCATATTTTGCAGGTTGAACAAGCTTTTGGCACACAACCGCAAAAACTCCATGAAGTAGTGCTTTGCAGTACACTAATTGTACAATACATTTTTTATAGCCACAAATTATAACAGACTGAACTACTGCATATGAAGACAGAACAAAGAATCTGTTATCAAATGTGTTCTGCAGAACACATCCCCACAGTTTCAAATGTCATGTCCATTGTGGTCTCGGTTCCCTCCCATTGCATGCATGTAAACACTCTTTCTTTCTCACCATCTTGATTTCTCTCAAATTATATTGTCACTTTCACTGTCTTGGCACTTTCCACATATTGGTTGTATCTTAAAATAATGTGATATAACTTTTCAGTACAAGAAGGTGTCTTCAGAACTGCAGATTGAGCTGTTTTATTTCATGGGGTTGAACTTTTTACAGTCCAGTTACAAAATTTAGAAACATCAGTTTAAAACCCTGATTTGTGTGAGTTGTTGCGAAATTGGCTGTGGGTAACTACGTTGAAGATTCAGCCTGAATGAATCCATTAAAAAAGGGCCGTCTTTAAGATAAAATCATTAACTTAAGTTTCTCATATATTTTTGATCACTTGTCTTCCAAAACCTTTTAGAATAGGGTTGAATCACTGCATGCATAGAATTTGTCTGAAGATTCCTCAGATTATTAGCTTGTATTTTGTTTTCTTATATATATATATATATATATATATATATATAATATATATTTATACAGTGGGTACGGAAAGTATTCAGACCCCCTTAACTTTCACTCTTTGTTATATTGCAGCCATTTGCTATAATCATTTAAGTTCTTTTTTTTTTTTCTCATTAATGTGCACACGGCACCCCACATTGACAGAAAAACACAGAATTGTTGACATTATTGCAGATTTTTTTTTTGAAAAGAAAACTGAAATATCACATGGTCCTAAGTATTCAGACCCTTTGCTCAGTATTTAGTAGAAATACCCTTTTGACTGAATACAGCCATGAGTCTTTCGGGAAAATGCAAGTTAAAAAAAACAAGTTTTTCACACCTGGATTTGGGGATCCTCTACCATTACTCCTTGCAGATCCTCTCCAGTTCTGTCAGGTTGGATGGTAAACGTTGGTGAACAGCCATTTTTAGCTCTCTCCAGAGATGCTCAATTGGGTTTAAGTCAAGGCTCTGTCTGAGCCATTCAAGAACAGTCACAGAGTTGTGAAGCTACTCCTTAATTATTTTAGCTGTGTGCTTAGGGTCATTGTCTTGTTGGAAGGTAAACCTTCAGCCCAGTCTGAATTCCTGAGAACTCTGGAGAAGGTTTTGGTCCAGGATATCCTTGTACTTAGCCGCATTCATCTTTCCCTCAATTGACACCAGTCATCCTGTACCTGCAGAAGAAAAACACCACCCACAGCATGATGCTGCCACCACCATGCTTCACTGTTGGGACTGTATTGGACAGGTGATGAGCAGGGCCTTGTTTTCTCCACACATACCGCTTAGAATTAAGTCCAAAAAGTTCTCATCAGACCAGAAAATCTTATTTCTCACCATCTTGGAGTCCCTGAGTTGTTTTTTTTTAGCAAACTCCATGCAGGCTTTCATGTGTCTTTCACTGAGGAGAGGCTTCTGTCGGGCCACTCTGCCATAAAACCTCGACTGGTGGAGGGCCTTGCCACAATTCTGTCTCTCAGCTCTTCAGGCAGTTCCTTTGACCTCATGATTTTCATGTGATAACAGGGTTGGGTTGATTTAAACAATGTTATATCATTGTTTCCACATTTAGATACATGTAAATATGGGGGTGGTGACAGTGTTGATTTTGATACTGTTATATTATTGTTGCCCCTTTTTGTTGTTGCAAATTGTTTATCCAAATTATGATACTTCTAGTAAATCTATGGAAAGTTTTATGGAATTTTTAATTTTGTGTTAAGGGAGCAAGGTTGTTTTTATTTGATTGTTTTGTGTAATATCTTAATTTTATGATGGCTTACAGTATTATTTTACATAAAATACTTATTTTGATTTGTGTTTTTGTATTGCTTTTGTAACCCCCCTGGGTCCACTTCCGCCACAACTCATCTTCGCTCCGAGCAGGCCTCGAACCCAGGTCTCCAGGATGGCTCTAACCAGGAGGCTAAAGGCCATGACCTCTAGTGTCAGTCGCTAGAGCACCTCATTTTGAGATCAGGGGAGTGAGGTTTTCCTGCACAGCACTCACTTGCTGCCTTTGTTACACTCACCCCCCTAAACCTCACTCCCATCCGGGTCACAGCACCAATGTAACCTCCCTAGGTCCACTTCCGCCACAACTCGTCCTCGCTCTCCCAGCGGGCCTCAGACCCAGGTCTCCAGCATGGGACACGGGCGGTCTAACCAGGAGGCTAAAGGCCATGACCTCTAGCGTCAGTCTCTCATTTTGAGATCAGGGGAGTGAGGTTTACCTGCACAGCACTCACTTGCTGGCCTCCATTACACTTTAAAGTATTGGAATGGTCCAATGTTTCTTCATGAGTTGAACCCTTTACATTATCGAGACCCAGAATGCCATTGTCTTTGAATGTTGTGTTTGTCCTCAGTGGATTAGCACCACTTCACAACAAAACTCAAGAGCTTCATGTCTTCAAGTCCTAAATCACTTGACAGTGACCTTACATTCTCCCCCAGCTGCCCTTGTAGTCATACTGTCTTTGCCTTTTATGGCTGCCCGGTTTGCTTGACCAGCCCTCACTGAAACCACAGAAACTCTTGTGTGAGGTCCTTTAATGTCCAGCAGCGGAAACAACCACCGCTTAGACCTCAACAGAGGAGAGAATTGTGTGTTGTCTCGGATGGGCAGCCTTAAAATAAGTGCTTTATTGTAACATGTAGATGTCTGATAATACAAGAAGGCGCCGTATCTCCAACTGCACTAAATGACTGCACTGTAATACAGAAAGCAATGAAGAACTGTTATTAAGATCTCTGATATGGAAAATTATATACCAGTTATTCATTTTGTCTCCATCTGGTAGTTCTAGTACGTAAATCCACATCCCATCGTATTACCGCTAACAGCTGCCTCGGATGACCCCGTTTTATCCCTGCTGACAGTTACCATCACTGGGTATAAAAATACATTACTACTGTGTACATACAGCAGTTCCTGCAGATTTAAACACAGCAAAACTCTGTCTGATTATTTCTAGAGCTTTTTGGTCTCCATCCAGGACTATATTAATGCAGAGGCTTACCTGGGATTTAGCCCAAGGTCCATTGGCTAAAGAAGGTCCCCACTGCTGTATGACATATTGAGATTGATTACCACAGTTTGCAATGTATTGGCTACAGAGGGTAATTTAGACTTTTTTAGTCTTAATGAAGGTTCTTTATTGTCATCTTGTTGTACGATGTAGGCTCCTTAACATCCACAGAATCTTTCCACTGCACATAAAGTTATTTACTGTGAAAAAAAAATCGTCTCTGGATTATTAAAATGTTTCTTTTAAAAACTGTTCAATTAAAAGGATCTGTGGGGAAGCAAAAATGTTTTTTCTATGACATCACTGTGAAAACCCACTTTGTGGATGAAGAGGTATCATATCGATCACAAATGCAGGTCCCACAGGCTCTGTACTAGGACCGTTTATATGTTACACTTAGCAGATATTATCAGGAAACACTTAGATTTCAGTGTCATAGATTTCTTCATGTCCCTGGGAAACATACTAATTTGGAAAACTAACACAGTGCATAGTCAATATAAAAATCTGGATGAGAAGTAATTTTTTATTGCTAAATACTGAAAAAACAGAGGTGTTGATTATCAGATCTATGCCTCCACATGTAATAAACTAAAACACTAGGTTTACACGTTTAACAAAACAAACTTCAGCTGGTCCAAAATGCAGCAGCTAGATTTCTTACTAGAACCACAAAGTATGAGCATCTTAGCCCGCTTCTTTCAACAATGCACTGTCTCTCTATTAAACATTGCCAGACACAACCAGGGACACTTCCCATAAAACACAATGTACTTGTTACATCGTAAGAGGAGTGGCAGCTATTCTAGTATGTTTCTTTCTTTCTGAGATCACTTCAGTCACCAGATCCCGTCCGTATCCAGCCCATATGATGGATTAGGACCTAAAGATGATCTCTACAGTCCTGAATGTCACAATGTCACAACTAGACGAGTCACAGAGACAGATCCCCAGTGTAGACCTTGTCTCCAAGACAGCCATCGGGACAAAGCCAAAGGAACAAGTTCTCTGCCCAATATAACTTTGC
This sequence comes from Enteromius unitaeniatus, assembly GCA_032359435.1. Classification (NCBI taxonomy): domain Eukaryota; kingdom Metazoa; phylum Chordata; class Actinopteri; order Cypriniformes; family Cyprinidae; genus Enteromius; species Enteromius unitaeniatus. Next base: position 12,112,062 of record JAUMHI010000074.1, on the reverse strand, counting down.
TGCAGCACTTACTTTTTAGCTATATTTTTGACTTGATTGCACAGATACTTAAACTGAATTAGACATTTAAACTAAATTTTTTGGATGATGACATCACTGAACCTAGTAATGAACTGCCCTTAAATGAAAATTTAATGTTTACTGTTGTCCTTTTGCAATATTAACACACTAATTTCCTATATGATACTGTAAAACTGCTTTGACGCAGTCTAGTCCTGTTTTTTGTTTTTATTTGTTTTTTGTTCAAATTGACTGAATTGAATTGTATGGACAAAAACAGCAGAAACATCTTTCAAACGATCTTCTTTTGTGTTTTGCAAAATATCATGCAGGCTTTAAGTGGCATGAAGGTGAGAAAATGATAACAAAACATTAATTTCTGGGTGAATCATCCTATTAGTTAATCATGCTTAATTTATATATATATAAGTATGTGAACCCCTTGCAGAATTTGTAAAATCTTAACATAATAGGACAAATTTAGCAAAATGAATGTTGTTGATTTTTTTTATTTTTTTTATTAGTACTGTCCTGGGTAAGATATTTTACACAAAAGATGTTTATATATCTCACAGGACAAAAAATTGCAAAATTTATTGAAATAATCCCCTCAAAATTTAATACTGTGCTTGGTTACTTGATAATCTAAGACTGCTTTTTTGTTTGTTGCTATTTTTACCGTTGTTCATGAGTCCCTTGTTTGTCCTGAACAGTTAAACTGAGCACTGTTCTTCCGAAAAATCCTCCATGTCCTGCAAATTCTTCAGTTTTCCAGCATCTTTTGCATATTTGAACTCTTTCCAACAGTGACAGTGATTTTGAGATCCATCTTTTCACACTGAGAACAGTTTAGGGACTTAAACACAACTATTAAGAAAACAAGATGCATTAAGAGCCATTGAGTGAAAACATTTGACATTTGAAGATCAAGGTAAATTGTTCTCAAATTGTCTTCAGGAAACATGTAAGTATCTTCTTTTGCTTCTGAAAAGCAATACTATGTGGAAAAAAAATAGAATTTCAACAAAATAAGAAAACTTTGAACAAGCCCCGGCTCTTAATGACGTTTTGTTAAAAAATTGTTTCGGGAGGAGCGTGTACGATATCACCCACGGCTGGCACTGCTTTATGTAATCAATCTCCTCATCCACCTGCCCAATCAGATCCATTCTACCCAACTATTAATAAACCATTTCCTTCCCTTCCGCATCTCGTCTTTTGTGCATCCCTCCTCCACATCTTCACTGCCGGTTTCCGGTGCATCTTGTTTCCTTGAACACTGCTACATTTAACTGTTCAGGACAAGCCAGACATAGTATTAAGGACCTTTTGAGGGGGGTTATTTTAATAATTTTTGAATTTTTTTGTTGTTGTTGTATTGTGGACTATTGTTTAAACGTCTTTTGTGTAAAAATATCTTACCCAGGACAGATATGCAGTTTGTATATAGTAATTTATCCCATTTTGTTAAGGTTTTTCACAGATTCTGCAAGGGGTTCACATACTT
>JAUMHI010000074.1:12082278-12107716 GCA_032359435.1 Enteromius unitaeniatus | reverse complement strand
CCTAAACACAACCCCGCCCCTAAACCCACCAATCACGTGGTTTTAGACAAAACATGAGTGAGGTCGTACGAATTAGTACGAATCAGCACAAATTTGGCATCTCGTATGAATATGTACGAATTGCTCGTGAGACTGTGTTGGAAATCACAAGTAGCTTTGCCACAAGCAAAAGTATGATATATAGAAGACGCACAGAGTCATTCACACAAACACTAAACACTTAAATAATGCAATAAACATTCATTAAACAACAGAAGCTGTAACATAAAGCACGAATGTACATAATTGATAATAAAAAACTATTAAAAAACATGATTATTTAAGTGAAATATTTTCAATGTGGAGTGTCACGCACTTTTTTTTACAGTGTGTCAAAAATGCTATTGTCATTTATTCAGGCATTTGTCTGGATTTTTATGATCACCCAGTGACTTGTTTATGGAGTCCTGTATGGAATTAGGTTTATATTAAGAGCTATCAGGCTTTGTTATGGCACTTGGCTTCTTGACTCATGTGTGTCAGCACTTCTCATCCCTATGCATTGTTTCACAATAGTTTCTCATGCCTCCCTTGGATGTTTGTGCCATTTGTTCTTTTTCCCACGATACGGCTGCACTTGCTCTGGCTTCGTCAGACCTGGCTTATCTGAACAATGCTTCAAATAACTACGGGACTCAATGCTGTATGTTCTGACCAAGAGGGCTACGTACGTTTATGAGTGTGAGGAAAGAGCTGAAGCGTTTTTGTGAGAGATCAAGCCTGGAGATCAAGATGCCAAAAATAGTTGCCCCAAACAATTGGAGAGGAGAGCTCTTGACAGAGATAGGGCTTTGACAGGCGAGGAATCCTGCTTGAGAAGCGTCAGGTAACAGCTGCAGTGTTGCTGTGGCACTGTGGTGCTCAGGCCTTTCTTTCGAATAACCTACACCAGGGGTGACCGAGTTCTGTCCTGGAGGGCCGGTGTCCATGCAGAGTTTAGCTTCAACCCTAATCAAACACACCTGAAGCTGCTAATTAAGGTCTAACTGTACTTGAAACTTCCAGGACACCGGCCCTCCAGGATCAAGTTTCATGACCCCTGACCTACACCTAACCCCTCTCCTAAACTTACCTGTCACTGGTGTTTAGACTAATCGTACAAAACCTTACTATATATATATATATATATATTGTAGTATTTAATCATATATCATCAATATTATCATCAATGATAATCAATATTATCATTTTTTATTTGTATATATATATTAATTAATTTAAATATTTATCCTATCTTTTTTTAATTAACTTTTTAATATTTGCAGTTATATTGAGTTATATGTAAAATATTTAAAGTCTTTCAAATTAATATATAAATGAATTGCGTCGAATAACCATGATTCGTTTTTTTATTTCAAAGACCTGCTTTGTCCATTTCTTTTAGTGTAACAACATTTTGTTTCCTGTACATATGTGCACATTTTTACATATTTAGCATGATCTCATATTATTTCCTAATACAAAAACAACAAACTTTTTTTATTAAACAATGAAGAAATATAAAATTTTAATCATACACTTTTTTTGCTCATACTCTGTACTGGATTTTTTTTTTTTTCACACTAAATGCGGTGACACAGTTATGCAACATACGTAGGCTTGATCCATTAAACTTTTGTGAAGTGAAGGTGGAGACTGATTACAGTATGAATCACTTTATTGTAGTTATTCATAAACAGGGCAGCCATGAGCTGGGCTTGAACAGACATGATTAGTTCAACCAGATTCTGTGTAAAGTCCAAATAATTCTACAAGGCCACAAAGCAAAAGTTTGTTTGGAAATTACCAGAAAAATCCAACTTGCTGAACTGTACAATATTTCTCCCAAACCAGTCTAAACTTCCTTTCTCTGATCCCAACCCTCATCCCACCGATGTCCCAAAACCTTGATACTACTTCCCACTGATAATGAGCTCACTGCCTGGAATCAAAATACGCCCACCTTCACCCATATAGAGACTAAACGCCTTTATGTGAATGTGAGATTAGTCAACAAACCAACCACAAGTTCTTCCTCTAAAGAATACACTTTCCTGTGATCCCAAATGAGTTATGATTGATCATACTAGGATATGGCTGAGATTGGATCAGAAGTGACCTCTGGCCAGAGCTAGAATGAAGTGGCAAAATCCCAGCACTCCTTGTTTGGCAGCGCTCCTCCCTCAGGAATCAACGGGACTGATGTGAGTCATCCGGCAGACATGCCTCGTCTCTTCATGACCACACACTGGCTGTAACCATAATACAGCCCACTGACAAATGGATATGAAAGGAAAGGGTAAGATGGTTCCTCAAAGGATGTTTGATAGCATTTAAGATGCTCTCTGTGCGTTACACTGGGTCTGGATTGTGGAACTGCTGCTTTTAACGACCAGAATGACTTTATACAGTCATCCTTCATTTTACTTCGTTAATAAGTTACTCAAGCCCGTGTTTGAGGAATAGTTGTAAAAGCTCATAATGTATCACACCCATAAATCCTCTTCATACACATGTAAGCTCACACCTTTATAACCATCATGTGAAGCAATACTTTACGCCCACATTAAGCAAAACTTAAATATTCTGACTTACTTTGAGAAAGTGAGTCATTATTGAAATCAGGTCATGGTACTATCATGGTACTATTTTGATATGAACATTTAGATTATATAAAAAAATATTTTTTGTTGTTTTTGTCTGTCACATTTGTTATCTTTACACATTTAATGCGATGATGCCTTTTTCATAGTCTTTTTATATTATTATTATCATCATCGAAAATGCTTTTTATAACAAAAATGCACCATTGTTTTTTTCATTTGATTAAAATGTATTTATATTTCACAGTGTTTGTTACTTCTGTTCACAGTTAGGTTGTACACGTTCCTTAAATAATTAATCATAATTAATATAGCATTTCACACTTTCAATGTTTTCAAAAGTGTTTGCCCTCTGTAACTTCTGAAAGAAAACCAGACGTTTCTTGAAGGAGTGTAAAATCTATGATATACTAAGTGACTTTGTAAATGTATTTATTATTTTAATGATAATTATTTTATTAAAAATAAAAAGTCATTGATAATATTAACATGTCATGTTTATGCGCTAGTGTTGTAGCCCTTAAACAGTTACACCATCATAATCTTAAAATACAGCATAAAGGTCAAACAAATACATAATATAATAATAATAATAATAAATAAATAACAGCTTTTTTTTTGCTTTTCTGTATTCCATCTGTGCACAGACTGGACCAACTTCATCCCTGGACACATTTTAAACAGGACTGAAGTTGTCACGTGTTTGCTTTTTAATTAAGTAATAATAATAATACATTCATATATTCCATATTTCAATAAATGTATAATTATATTACTGAATTAAATTAGATTTAGTAATATATTACAAATTATATCACTTTAATAAATTATTATAAAATAAAATGATAAAAATGATATATTATAATAAAAAACAAATGATCATTAAAGAACTGCTATTGATTACATTGTAAAATATACAAATGCATGACTGCAGGCCACGTTATTATTTTACCTATCTACTATATTATTCTATAATAATGAAGCTTTTGTGATCGATTCAGATTCTTCATAAATCCCTTCAGCTGCATGACAGTCTAAGCTCGGGCATGTTCGAGCTATAAAGTCTTCTCCCGTTGGCGGCCGCCCACGCTTCCATTCACGCTCCGGCAACAGTTGTCATGACGTCACGAGGGACGGGGCTCAAGCGGCCTTTAAAATCCCGGAACCGGTCTCCGCCGCGTTTCACTCGCGTCTGCCTGGATTGTACGCACGCATGAAGAAGCACAGCATCGGTCGGCGGCTTCAGCGGAGATTATACGCGGCTCTGGGACATTCGTACTCCTGCCTTCTCGTTCATAACCCGAGCTTAGCCAAAAGCGCCGCCGCAATGACGGGCTCCGAGATATCCCACGTCCTGAAGGAAGGCGAGCTGGAGAAGAGGAGCGACAACCTCCTCCAGTTCTGGAAGAGAAAGACCTGCGTCCTCACCACGGACAGCCTGAACATCTACACGGACACCCAGAAGAAGAACAAGAGCAAAGAGCTCAAGCTGCAGTCCATCAAGAAGGTGGACTGCGTGGAGCGCACTGGGAAGTTCGTGTACTTCACGATCGTGACCACGGACAATAAGGAGATCGACTTCAGGTGTCCGGGCGAGGAGAACTGCTGGAATGCCGTGATCACAATGGCTCTGATTGACTTTCAGAACAGAAAAGCCATTCAGGACTTTAAAACGCGGCAGGAGTCGGAGAACACTTCTTTGGGACAGCAGCAGGAGAGATGCAAGGCTAGAGCACCCTGAGATGTTTCCAACCCAAGCCGAACATGGTGAGAATAAATCAACTGCTTCCACACTCTTAAAAATAAAGGTTCTTTATTCGCTGTAATAGTTCCACAAAGAACCTTCTCATTCCATTCTAAGGTTCTTTAGATGGGTTCTTTTTAGAACTGTTCTTTTCTGTGGATGTGGATATTTATCGAATTGAACCTACATTCAAGCTAGCAATCGAAAAGAGGTTAGTTACAGAGGAGCAGTTACACAGGAAATCACTGAATTCTCTCTTTTTTTTATTATTGTTATTCATTTAGAGACACGTCGAACTGAATCTTGAAGCTTGGACCAAAGCGAAGCACGTCGGCATGTCTGAAAGGAGCCCATGTGTTCAGAGTCTGGACTGTCGTTGAGCTGGTCCGCGAAGGTCTTCGGGAATAAACCTGCAATGATTTCAACAAGCCAAACCCTCAAAAAGACTCAAGACTGAATCCTCGAATCACTTTCTTAAGCGCCTCCAAGGCTGCGGATATGTACGAGCAAATGCACCTATTTATTTTTACAAAGGAATGCTGCAAATACCAATGTTGTATTAAGTTATTTCACGATGTATGTATTTATTTAAATAAATTTGCATAAAATAACATTTCTGCTTGGACTTCATTTATGAGTAACTAGTTTATTTTATTTAATTCGACTAATTTCGTTTGTTTTCACGTGACAATTCGGTCTTTTGTATTTGTATGCGTGTATATATATGTATATTATATTATATATGTATAGTATATTTGTGTGTATATATATATATATATATATATATATATTTGGTCAGAACATCTTCAGTTAGCTATTCCTGAAACAAAAACCACTGTCTTAGTGACAAGTGATTATTTTCTTGTACAATAAAATAATTGACAAATAATATTTTCATATCATAATACGGCTGTGCGCTAGTCTTCTTATGCAGTATTTACAATGTTATAACTAAAACCAATTATGGCAATATGGCATTCAAAGATATTTCGCGGTGTTGCAACACCCTCGGTTATTTCTGAAAGAAAATCAGCCGTTTTTTGTTTTTTTTAAGGGAGTGGAAAGTCCCTTGTAGTGGAAGTGGCAAGTTCATTCAGAAAAGTGGCGTCATTGTGCGTCAGATAAAACTCAATGGACCTGTTGTATAGCATAGTACTGTGAGCCACACCCGCTGACGGCCTTTACTAGCCCACACGAACAAATCCGTCAAAATCTCCTTAAAAAGTAAGTAACAAGAGCTTACTCGGGTCATTTTGATGCTTTATTGCGGCTGTAATCTTCACATTTGCCCTTATGAACAGGTGTGGGCGTAGATAAGATTATAAAATGTTTGATCCACCCAAATTACAATAAACGCCGCCGTCTTATCAAGAGCTCCAATAAATCACGTGATCAGAGGAAACCGCTGTCGTTTGTTTCAGCAGCATTAAAACTAACATCCAAATGATGTTTCTTATTAGCTACAACGCACCGACGGGTCATACAGGCTTTGGTCATGGCATGTGTTTTTGTGGAGTAAGTGAGAAAGCCCGAGCTCTCGGTGGAGTTGGGCAGCTTTACAGATTACGGAGGCTGGGTTTTGAAGTCGTATCCGGTTACTACACGGATCAAAGAGACAGGGTGATCTAAGGAGCAGCATCCAGTCAAGAAATCCGTCTGGCTAATTTGCCCCTCAGCTCCGGGCTCCTGACAGACTCCGGGCTCAGGTTCACTTTGTGTTCTCTGGAGGCCTGGAGGTCTGGATGTGTGAGGATATCTGGATGGAGACATTTATATCTCGGGACCATAAACACGGCATATGTCATCGCTATTTCAGGTCCTCTATCGTTTTATTGAGTTTTATTGTTATGACTCGTTTTGAGAGAAAAAAAGAGATGAAAACTGTATGTAGCATAAGATGGATTCTTATGACACTGGCACATCTAAAACACAGACTATACAGATACAGAGGCTAAATCCCTTTGAACTAGGACGATATATATATATATATAATGTATGGTTTAGTTAAGCAATATAATTATATAATTATAAATATAATTACGTCTAAATAGAATTAAGCTGCATTCAAAATACAGCTTGGCCTCAAGTACTTTATTGCTTCTAAAGGACATTTTAATTACTTTTTTTGTCATGAGACATTAAGATTTAATTTTATTTAATTTAATTTAACATAATTAGATAATTTACTTTTTTTTTTTTAGTTAAGTGCATTTAATAAAATATATTTGGGGCACATATTTCTATGGAAATGTTTGTGTATAAAAAAATAGCAATACCAATTTAACACTTTAGTGTTCAAGTATTATTATTATTAATTGCATTGGTTTTAACATTAAGTTTTGACATTTAATAAAAACATTCAGGAGACAAATAACATGTTATTTGACTTATTTATAATGCGTTTTATGTAGTATATTTGAGAAAATTAGAACATATTTATTTTATTCATTATTTAATTTAGGGGATTTAGTAAAAAAAATATTTATGTATGACTAATTTAAAAAACCTTTTAATATCTATTTAAATGTTTATTATTATTATTATTATTAATACTATTATTTATTAAGTATTTTATCAAGTGTGTTTAATAAAAAATACAAATCATGTACAATTTGTCATACTGATATTTAAATAAAAAATAAGATTTAATTAATTTAATTATTTTACTTATTAATTTCTTTAATCTGGTGTAATTTTTGTAGTATGCATGTGAAGAGTTGAGTTGAGTTGAGCAAAAACAGATAACTCAATTTTTAACATTTCTGAAAAATCATTTTTGTGCATTCCAATGAATCGTAATTTTTTTTTTGAGTAGGTCACAGCTAAAAAAACACGATAACATAATAAAAAACATGATTTTTGAAAAGAAAAACAAAAAATAGGGATATCTGTGTTTGCATAAATATATATACATAAATAATTCTTGTTGCTTTTGGCATTACAAAGAGACACAAGGGTCCGTGTCTCACACAAACACTTCCCAATCATGCAGGTGGAACCGGAGAGTGCTGTATACTTAGGGTTGGGTTTACAGCGGATATGTATTTTTCATCTAAAAGATAAGCTGCGCCCTCCAGTCACTTGTTTGATCTTAAACCTGACATACCCTTCCGAATCATTACTGCAGCAAGTCATTGTTTAGTGCTCAATCATATGACTACTCGCTGACTCTTGAGAAAACTTAACCTTCCTTTAGTTAGGACCAAACCAGTATTTTTCCCTTTGAAATCAAAGACGGTCACTACAAAGGTCACACCATCTTGTTTGCCTCCTTTTTTAAGAAACTAAATGATGGCATTATTATATATCTTTACAACTGTCATCAGAGCATGACTATTTTCATTCTTCAGATAGATGAAAATAAATAAAGTTTTTCATTTAGGAGCCTTATTTACAATATTTGATAATTTTTTGGTCTTTCAGACATATATGGTAAACGTGTTTGGGGGGAAAGCTTTCACTTGAGTCATACCTCTCATTCTTTACCTGTGAACGCACGAGTTAAAACAGCCAATCAGAGACCCGGTGAAAGAATGTGACTCCTAGAGTGGCATTCAGATGTCGTCTATAGAAGTCAAATGTTTGTGTGTATAGAGTTATTGTGTTCTTTTAGTTGCAATGTGCCCTGTCCGTTTTTGTAGCAGCACTCCAATTCTTTGTGGGCGTTCAAGTCTGTGCATAAATAACCTGAATGTTTGGCTTCAGGCATTTGAAACATTTAAAGCCACACTCAGATGCCGCCTGATAATTAAGGTCGACTGACAAAGAATTGACAAGTTCCTTCCTGTGAGATCAGAGGAAATTGGGATGTTTTTACTAAGTATTTACTTAAGTGTATTCATTAAGAAATGTTAAGGGCACAGATTTCTATTGAAATGTTTTTTTGTGTGTATTTAATAAAAAAAATAAATAAATAAAAAGAAATTGACAAGTTTTTATTACAATTTTATTGGGATTATTTAGGGTATTTTTTTAATTTATTATGCATGGATACCATTTTACTTTGATTTTTCTTTAAAGTATTATATATACACACACACACATATATATATATATACATATATACAGTGGGTACAGAAAGTATTCAGACCCTCTTGACCACCCCATATTGACAGAAAAACACAGAATTGTTGACATTTTTGCAGATTTATTAAAAAAGAAAAAGTGAAATATCACATGGTCCTAAGTATTCAGACCCTTTGCTGTGACTCATATATTTAACTCAGGTGCTGTCCATTTCTTCTGATCATCCTTCAGATGGGTTCATTTGAGTCCAGCTGTGCTTGATTATACTGATAGGACTTAATTAGGAAAGCCACACCCCTGTCTATATAAGGCAGAGTGGCCTGACATAAGCCTCTCCTCAGTGCAAGGCACGCACGGTGTTTGCTAAAAAACGCCTGAAGGATTCCAAGATGGTGAGAAATAAGATTCTGTGGTCTGATGAGACCAAGTTAGAACTTTTTGGCCTCAATTCTAAGTGGTATGTGTGGAGAAAATCAGGCACTGCTCATCACCTGTCCAATACAGTCCCAACAGTGAAGCATGGTGGTGTCAGCATCATGCTGTGGGGGTGTTTTTCAGCTGCAGGGACAGGACGACTGGTTGCAATCAAGGGAAAGATGAATGCGGCCAAGTACAGCCCTGACTTCAACCCAATTAGGCATCTCTGGAGAGACCTAAAAATGGCTGTCCACCAATGTTTACCATCCAACCTGATAGAACTGGAGAGGATCTGCAAGGAGGAGTGGCAGAGGATCCCCAAATCCAGGTGTGAAAAACTTGTTGCATCTTTCCCAAACAGACTCATGGCTGTATTCAATCAAAAGGGTGCGTCTACTAAATACTGAGCAAAGGGTCTGAATACTTAGGACCATGTGATATTTCAGTTTTTAATTTTTAATAAATCTGCAAAATGTCAACAATTCTGTCTGTTTCTGTCAATATGGGTTGCTGTGTGTACATTAATGAGGAATAAAAATAAACTTAAATGATTTTAGCAAATGGCTGCAAAATAACGAAGAGTGAAACATTTTAAGGGGGTCTGAATACTTTTCATACCCACTGTATATGTGTGTGTGTGTATATATATATATATATATATTATTTAGAAAAAAATATTAAGAACACAATTGATTACCTTATTTATTTGGATATAGCAACATCCGAAACATTATTTTAAATGTGGTCATTTTGAGTTATATAGCTTAAGTGTCCAAATATATAGAGTGACTCTATCCTATTCCAAAAAAATTTGGTAATTTTTAATAACATCTGTTATAAAACTAAAGCATAAATGTATCATTCTGGAGCTGTCTAGAAGGCCAGTGAGAGCAAGAATGGAAAAAATAAAAGTAAATCTCTCTGAGGTAAAATTACATTTTCAGTTTTGCAGCCTAGCTCAAGTTCTTTGAGAAATGCATTATGACTCTGGGTGGAAAGTCCCTGGAACAAGCTTTTTTAAATATGTTCGACTTCTCATTACTCAACAATTCAGTGTCCTGGTTTCCGTGTATTAAGTAATGCAAACCTTAAACTGGGTGTCTTTGGGTGTTACCAAGTCAGGAAAAAAAAACCCTGATCAAATGTACAGGCCACAAAGACTCAAATAATAATGATTTTGATGACTGATGACTCTAGTCTTGTTTCTCCAGAGAAAACGCTATGATATTACAGAAAATATCATAGCGTCGTTCATGCACAGATTTTGGTGATTTAAATATTACCTGAGGCAGTAATTGTCTATTTCGCAGAAGAATGCCCATGTGTTCACACCCACACGCAATCAGAAAGCAAGCCACTACCTCATTTCCTCTTCCGACACTTTGTCCTTTTCTGTGGTTGGGAATGTCATGCACCTGTGCTAGGAACAGCTGTGCCTTTTCTTATGAATTCATGATTTATGTTGCCACTGTTTAACTTGGGCTCGGCTGGGCTGTAACAGTGAAAGCGTAGGAGGAATTTGCACATTAGGGGTCCGGCCGCAGAGGATGTGCTCCATTGTATCCGAGATACAATAGCCTGTCTATTTATCTCTATTCTTTGGCGGGACGAATGTGAATGAAAATGCATGAAGGTCTGGGCAGGCTGTTAAATTGAAATGTCAAGTGATCCTGTAAATCAATACATATGAGCTCACGAGTTCAGATGGAAGTTTGGGATTATACGAAGTCTCCTTTCCATGCAAAGCTCCCCGAAGAGACTGTAATGGGATGTTTGGCACAGCTCTGTTGCTACAATCACTGTAGATTGCAGACAATGAAATTCCTCCTATGGGAGAGTTTTGAAGAACAGACTGTTATTCGATATAAGAATCTGCATGGGAAACAGAAATGGTATCCTTCCCATGATCAGCAGTAAAATCAAACCCGGAAAATCTAGCTTTTTATAAGTTCATATTCCACTCAGATTCAGTGGAATTCAGGACATACACCAACACACCTTGAAGACCATTTCTGGTGAACCTTAAGGAATAGGACTCATACTGTCAAAATTTTAAAGGGTTACTCTACTCCAAAATGAAAATTTATATTACTTGCATAAATTACTTACCCCCTTTGTTCGTCTTCGTCACATTGACTGTCAAAGAACACTGTTAAGGTTCAGAAAACTATGAAAGACATAGTCAAAGTAGTCAATCTGCCATTAGTGGTTCAACCGGGGAAGAAATGACTTTATTGAATGATTTGGTAGTGCAATGTCAACGTAGAGTCATTTTAGGGAGCATCAGCTGGACGTATATAGCGCACACTGTGTCAGCTGTGTCATAAGGATGTGTTTTTTATGTGTAAATCAAAGCAAAAATATGTGTAAAACATGTATCTTTCCATTGCTTCTGACACAGAAGAGTGTACGCTACGCTATTTGTTTTCTTTCTGTGCAAAAAGTATTTTTGTCACTTTATACCATTGCGATTGAACCACTGATGGCAGATGGACTATTTTGACAATTTCTTTCTCAAAGAGTCTTTCTGTGCAAAACAGCCACTGAAATGCAAATACCTGTAATAATACTTGCATTCTAAATCTGTCTAGTGCAACTTGAGCTCCACTGTCCTGCAGAGTTTAGCTCCTGACCTGTAAGTTTCTAATAATCCTGAATATCTTGATTAACTTGTACAGGTGTGTTACCTAAAACCTGCAGGACTGTGGATTTCAAGGTCAAAGTAACCAAAATAAACCTTTAAAAGATTCATTTATGAGGATAGCGTTGTCTCAAATGTAACAATTATTATTATTTTTTACTGTATTTGAAGGAAATGTTGTTTCAAACATGTAGTATCAGAAATAGCATTGCTGCTATATCATGCGCTAGTTTCAAACCCCAACTTATCACAAATTTAAAGTTTCTAGACCACAGAGCTAGTGGGCAGAGAGAGAGATATACTGTAGATTTGAGTATCTTGATTTCCGAACGTTTATTTCTACTGTCATTTTTACAAAAGAAAGGAACTTGAAGGAACATTGTGGGGTTGCACATTTTTTGTTGTGCATTGTTTTCAGTTATTTTCATGCAGTGGACAGAGGCAGAGGAAGCAATTAATAATTAGCCTAAAATGTAGGTCACCTCTTGTCAGGGTATTGCATAGTTGAAGCACAACAATCCGCACTGATTACCCCAAACTCACCGCTCTTCACTCACCCTTTAACGCAGCAAGAAAACAAAAGATCTTTAACCTTTTAGCTGCTATGAAGTAGTTGCAATTTAGCTAATTGCTGCTTATCTCCAGTTCACAGTGCAGAATTGATAATAAAGTTATTTAGACTGTTAATAGTTGTAATTATAGGCTTATTAATTGTATAATAGAATATTTTCAGTGAGGAGTAAGCTAATCTTTTATTATCCTCACTGCACATCAGTTATGTGGTGATGATCTCTGAAATGATTGTGAATAAATGAATTGTAGTAGACCTAAGTTCCATAATAAAAATAATAATAATTTAATATATTATTTGGAAATTCCAAATCCTCTCGATATCATCGATAGCTGTTTATTATTTTTATTATTATTATTTGGGGGGATATCTTTTTGTCCATATACAGTGTGTACGGAAAGAATTCAGACACCCTTACATTTTTCACTCTTTGTTATATTGCAACCATTTGCTAAAATCATTTAAGTTAATTTTCCATCAATGTACACACAGCACCCCATATTGACAGAAAACACAGAATTGTTGATATTTTTGCAGATTTATTGAAAAAGAAAAACTGATATATCACATGGTCCTAAGTATTCAGACCCTTTGCTGTGACTCATATATATAACTCAGGTGCTGTCCATTCAGGTGGGTCTAAATGTTTTCCGTGCCTGTTGTACACATTGTCATCATCTGCCCAGCCCAAGTATTTTTAGTTTCGACCCGAGTATAGTGCGAGCACATAAATCAGAAGCTTTGGCTTTATATTGCATGTAATTTATTCGTACGACATGAGTCAGTACCTGACAGCAACAAGGATGCTAAAGACAGCAGCTTCTAGCAACAGTTGCTAATGCACCTCTTGAGGCCAGTGTAATGATATTTTACCTGTACAGGTCTTACAAGTCAGTCTCCATTGCACTCACCCCCATCTGGGTCATGGCACCACTGCAACCGGTTCCACTTAAACCAGTGAAAACCAGCTTGGGAGGTAGGCACTAAAAAGGATGCTAAAGACAGAAGCCTCTAACGACGGTAGCTAGTGAATCTTTAAGGCCAGGAGAGTGATGTTTTACCTTCACAGCTCTTACCTGCTAGCCTCAATTACACTCACCCCCATCTGGGTCACGGCACCAATGCCACCTGCTCCACACAAACTAGTGACAGCCAGCATGGGAGGAGGGCGCTAACAAGGATGCAAGAGATGGCATAAAACGCTAGTGTATCTCTTGAGGTTTTACTGCATCACACTTTCTAGCTGGCCTCTATTGAATTTACATTAAGAAACACTTTCATTCTCATATATGCTGATAGCCAATGTCTGTTCTAGAAGAGTCTACACCATCTGGAGTCTACATTAGTTATTTCGCCAGTGATATGCAAAACATCTACTTGCCGGCACGTTGACTGAAGCCGATCAAGTCAAATCTTCAACCTCATCCGAAAGATAGTGTTAATGAGCCAAGAGAAGCTCTGAGAGGATCCAGGAGAGGGTTGGGGATCAACTTCAACAGGCTGGGCAATGTCAGGGTCAGTCTTGCCTTTCTAACACCTCTCTGCTGCCATCCGCTCATGTCTCAAGTCTTGGAAAAGCGTAAGATTGTATTACAAACACATACTAGTTCAGTTCACCATCCCTGCCCCCAGCACATACATTTTTGTCCATACTACACCCCCACAGCTGTGCCCGAGGCGGCAGGGTCTTGTTTATCATATCCAATGCAGCTGTCTATGACGGCAACTGCAAGCGGAGGATTAAACAGAAGACAAGAAGTAGCAGGAAGTAGGAAATGCGACGGAAGCCAGATGAAAGGGTAAAAACTAGTTCCTTGATTCTCACTTATGAATTCGACTACCTTACCATGTATTAGATCACAAAACAGGAAAAAGTTGTATTCCCCTATTAGTCAGAGGATCAGAAAGTACCAGGATTCTCAAAGAACGTCCATGCCGTGTGTCAGTGTGCAGCCAGAGCCAACAAAAGAGAGTATGATGTAGTGTACAGAAACAATTTCTATTTGTGTCAGTAGCCAGGTTTTCAACCATAGTTGTGAATTGAAAGTTAGAATGTCACACAAAACATTTGTGAATAAGTGACGTTTCCATCCAAGGAGTCAAAGACAACAAACTTGTCACTTCCTGCTAAACTGACACTAAATATCACAAATAAAAGTAGAAAAAGCCAATGAATTTAATCATTTTGGTAAAGACCCGTTCACACCAAACACGATAATTATAAATATAATGATAAAGATAGTTGATAATAATAAAGTCATAGAGAAAGAATATCGCTGAAATCATTTTCAGAGCAATTTTTTTCCAGCTGATGAATGATACAAACATTGACAGCCAATGGAAAAACAGATGATATAGCCTTTAACTGCCTATTGCCTTCATTTTCCCTCAATAAACTCTTAATTTGCTGCTTATTAATAGTTAGTAAGGTAGTTATTAAGTTTAGGTAGGCCTGTTTGGTAGTATTAGGGATGTAGATGTACAGTATAAGGTCACATAGAACAAGCCATTCAAATGTGCTTAATTAGCACTAACAAAGGGCTAATATTCTAGTAATATGTATGCTAATAAATAGGTGTAATTGTAAAATAAAATGTTACCATAATTTCATATATAATAAATGACTTGTGCCTCAGAGAAAACACCACCTCAAATAGACATAAAATACTTTTTTTTTTTTTATTCAGTACATCAAAATGCACATTAAAAAAGGGTGATGGAAACATAGCTAGTGGCTGCATTCTAAAAACAGTACACAAAAATTCCAGATAACCAACTGCAACTTGCAATATTTGAATCTGGATGCAATGGTGAGCCATAAATGTCATGTGACTAATCACTGTGGAGCTAATCAATAGCAGCGTTGTTTAACTAATGGCCCCACAAGAACACACATAATCTCAATCCCATCAGAACAACTACAACGATCTGGATCAACAATAAAGCCATTTCTCGATAAGATCACTATGTTATTATAATCAAGTCTTATGTTGCATAACTTAAGCTCATTTGCATGTTGGGTTCACGGGCCTGTCCTGACATGCTGCATTTGGATACACCCAGGAAATCATACCTCAGTCCCACAACATAATACTTCCTGGGTTCAGTTCTGGTCTGTCAACAAAGGTTTGAAGGTTCCTGCAAGATGCGATCCTTGAGCTATCAGCAGGGCACTCAGGTTACTCCAGTTGGATTGTCCTTAAAATAAGTGCAGTGTAAGCTGCTTTGGGGAGAAGCTTCTCGATTAAACCTCACATTTAAGATTAGGGTGGTTTTGTTGTTGATATGCAATGTTTAGAGGACATTTGTAACCAAAGCAATGTGCATTGTTTACATGAGCTCTATTTTATCTGTTCATAGACTACCTGGAAATCAAATCCACCGTCTTAATGTCACATTACTGTTTGAGCAACAGAAACATGCCGAATGGATTCCAGCCAGAAACTCTTAAGTAGTCCTGATATTAGGCAGCAGTATAATTACAGAAACATATAAACTCCTTTTTGTGGTAGATTCAAGAATGTGAGCATCAGAGTGCAAGAGATGCCAGCGGATCTTAAGATGTCCCCTTAGGGCTCTTTCAACGGTCACTTTGAAGACTCTGTGGCATGTCCTTGAACCAGTCTATGTAGAATACCTACAAGAGTAGTGACGGTATTGAATTTCGTCCATTTGTAAATCATCCTGTCAACTTATCAAGGACTAAGTGCTAAGAAGCCCTTTCAAGTCCTCCACAGCTTCTTCTGAGGTCCTTTGATATCTCTTTCAGTATGGCACTTTGACTCTGAATAAGCCTCAATTGCAAAAATAGACAACCAAATTGCATGCAATTATTTTAAATATGACCCGTTTTATTTAAATAGATTTTATTCATTTGAATACATTTTTTAGATACATTAAAATTGTATATGTATGTGCATATATATATATATATATATATATACACACACACACATACATACGGGATATAAATATCCTAGAATAGAATCTGTCAAAATGTGATTCACAACAAATCAAAAAGTACACTTTATCCTTTTAAAGTACTCATCACAACATAAAAGGATTGCATCGTCCTTTTCCGATGTGGGTGTGCTAGCAAGACTGTGTATCTTAGCACGATCGTCTATTTTTCCTTGCAGGTATCGCAGCAGGTCGCTCTGCCTTTAGAGTCTTTTGTTCTGGAACAAGACCTGACAAGCTCAATTCAGCCAGTCATGACCCACCCTGTTAAATAAGGCTTGATGAACATAGTTCAAGTACTCACCTGCTAATTAATCATTTCCTTTGTCACACATAATTTTTAATAATAAAAAGTAATTTTAACCATAAACTGGGCATCAAAGCCGCTCGTAAATAGTCACAAAGTTAACACCTGTCACAAATTTCCAGCAAAACAGTCCTAAGTAGGTCTTCATTAATTTCGCCATAACAAAACATTAATTCGTAGAAAAGCTCGGTCCAGTTTTCGCTATTAACAAACCATAAACTATGACTTTGTCTCAAAAACTCAAATTTGCTGGTTATTAATAGTTCGTAAGGTAGTCGTTATGTTTAGGTATTGGGATTAGGGATGTAGAATGGTCGTGCAGAATATGTGCACTAATAAGCAGCCAATATTTTAACAATAGGCATACTAATAAGCAACTTAATGCTATGAATTGGCCCATATACTAAAGTGTTAAATACTTTTAAATACTTTATAAGTTACTGATACTATTTGACAGGTAGCGTTATTTACAGCACTATTCACTCACATAAAAATGATCAACAGTTGATGTAAAAGAACAGTTTAGGTTCTACTTGAATAATCAGACTGGATAATCCAATGTAAATTATGAGCATGCACTGTATTCTTTATTATAAAAGAGTTAGCTTTGTTCCTTAAATTGGATTGGTCAAGTGGCATTTCAAATTGTGATGATATTACAGTCAGTCCTGTTGGATTCCTGGCCTAACACGTCATTTTTACATAAATAAAAAACAGAAGAGCTATTCTTTTATGCAACATGCAAATCTAATGTTCTAGTGTTTATTGATTTCATGTCTATTTCGGTGTTGACTCACTGTTTATTCAGCATTTAAAGTCTGTGTGGCTTTAATATTGATTGAGATGTTGATTTGCATTGATTCACTAAATCAGCATTTAAATGTTGACTGAACATTGTTACAACTTGCGATTCAGTATTTATATAGATTAATTCAGTGTTAAATGAATAAAATATCATGTTCTGCAACAAAAATGAATACTAAAGGTTAAGGATTTGAACAAATCCTAATCCTAAAGATAAGTAATAATACTGTTTTATGACTAATTATACTCATTTATTGTACCCTGTGGTTAAATACATCCCTATTTTTATTGCTTCTGTAGACTACAATATAATGAATGTGTCTGAAAATATAATGAATGTGTCTGAAATTGTGATTCATAGAGTGTGGTTGTGTGTGTTTTTGTATGAAAACAATCCCTTGTCTGACCTAGTGAACATGTCAAGGCATGACTCTGACGCCTCCCTGCGACCTGAAATCTGAGACGTCTCAGGGGAAGCTCAGGAGTGGTAATTACTGGGCAAACATCTGAAAGAACAACCCAAACTAGTCAACACCTAGTCCTCCCAACACACCTAAGTGTAGCATTTTCACCTCTCACCTTACCAGCACTGGTTGTGGGACATCACAAATAATAAGTGGTTAAAAGTTTGACCCTTTCTTTTTAACAAGACTTTCTCAACACTGTTGAGAAAAGTGGGAAATGGATTCTGGAAATCACAGTATCAGTATCAAATCACATTTCTTGCATAAACAAGCACCATGGCTTTAGCATGTCAGAACATGTGCATTAACTGCAAGGTCAGCACTCCAACAATGTAGTGGATGTTTTTATCCAGAAGTTCAGTGTAGTGATCAGCTGTTTAACACTCTGCCTTAACTTTTTAAAGTTTAAGTTGGAATTAGAGGCATTACCAGCATCTCAAGCTATTAGGAAAACACCCTGGACAGATGGCCGGTCCATCACATAACACACAATCACCTTTCCAAGCCACCTATCCTGCGTAATTTTGATTGAGAGCAAATCAGAGCCCTCAGAAGAAACTTGGGGAGAACATGCATACTCCACACAGACAGGCTTCCTGATTCAGCCAGGGCTCAAACTGGACACCTTCTTGATGGGAAGCAACAGTTATGAACAACAGAGCTGGAATAACAGATCCTGACTATTGTAACTACACTAATTGGACTAGGCAAGGCCTTGGCATTGTGCCTTCCTTAAGACTGAGTTGTTCATAAACTCTACTGACAAGTCATTTATGAAATGATTGGTTGGCCATACTGTTCAGTTATGGCCTAATGGATAGGGGGTTGGACTTGTAACCCAAAGGTCACGGGTCTGGCAGGGATTGTGGGTGGTGGGAGTGAATTCCCAGCACTCTCTCCACCCTCAATACCACGACAGAGGTGAGACCCTTGAGCAAGGCACCGTTCCCCCAACTGCTCCCCGGGCACCGCAGCAATGGCTGCCCACTGCTCCGGGTGTGTGTGTGGTTGTTCATTTCTCACTGCTCCGGGTGTGTGTGCACGTTGGATGGGTTAAATGAAAAGCACAAATTCCAAGTATGGGTATTATTCGAGAAAGTCCCTCACCTCAATCTTTGAATGGCACACTGTGTAGCTAATATGTACATGCCTAACAACATGAAGAAGACAACACAGACCACCTTGTTTAAAGACAAATTCGTAAGTAACAAATCTCCAAATGTATGACTGCACTGGAGACATTACAGTGGAACAAAGACTCTTTGCAGGCCCGGGAATGGAGCCACGCCAAGAACGTCCAGAAACCGCTAACAAAGAAAGGTGTGATGGTAAGAACCTAAAAGACCTGCCATCCTTCCGAGGGTCTTGACTTAGAGAAGTACTATGAGAACACCCACACCCAAGCTTCTGTCAATCGTGCATGGGTCATGTCCACCTAAAAGGATCTACTGAGGTTTTATAATTTAGGAGACAATTTGTCCTCGGGCATCGAATCTCATATTCACGTTTTGTTGTCCCAGAAAGCACATTACAGTACTGTAGGAGGAAGGAATTCTTTTGTGTAGAATCCAGCAAACATGTGACCTAATTAGGCCTTGCGTTTTCGGAGTGTTTCCGTCTTCCCCCGCATACATCCGAACACAAAGATCCAGTGTATGCGCCCACTCGCAGATATGTAGCCTGAAGGCCTTGGCATAGTTGCAACTACTGTTGTCCATCCTAGACTTGTCTATCAGTGTGATGGGGTCGACAGATGGCATAATGAACTGAATGATCACCATGAAGACAAATAAACAAACAGTTACCAAGTAAACGTATCTCAGATGACTCAAGGCTAAAAATGCTAATCTTCACATGTTTCTGCATTGGTATCCCTAGAGACTGCAGTAACATGACTGTGCAACATAACATCCTGAAACCAACGGATCAGGGATGAGATACTGAACTAAAATAGCACTTGTCTTCTAACCTACGGCTGTATTTGACGGTCGTATTGCATGAAAGTGGATCGCTGACTCATACGCTCGCAAAAAAACCACACCCAATATCCACCCGGAGGCTTTTTCATAGTTTCCAAGAAAATCTTAACTAGATACCCGCAGGAGGGTTGAGGCAGGTTGTCTCTTATTTCTATTTTCCTTTGACCAGATCAAACAGTAAACCGCAAATATTGCACTTTCATTAAACAGGCCTGCATTTATACAAGGAAGTGGAGGTAGGGTTTTTTTCAAAAATTAACACACTTTTTTTTTCTTTTTTCCACATCCGACAAGCCCTGCGAAATGAAAGAAAGAAAACTCCAACAACAAACGACTTAGAAACAGAAAATGAACTTGAATGTTTTGCCCAGCTCTTATGCATAAAATGCACCGTTACATTACAAGGGATTGTGGGTAGTTGACAGATTATTGCTAAGGTGGGTGCCAGGGCAATGCGAAGAAGCTGCTAAGAGTGGTGTTAAGAGTGGTTTAGCATTCTGTTAAGTCCTTTTTCCTAACTACAGTAGTAATATATGAGACAATTCACAGTATTTATAAACAGTATTTGAAAACTGGGGTACACTTTATTTAGAAAAAACACTTTAGACATTCTGCTAACTATGAGTAACTATGAGCTAACTATGTCAGCTAATTCTCATACATTTTCAACTACATGTCTACTAATGCTCAGAGTAGACTGTTAGGGTAAGTTTAGGGTTAGGAGAGGAAGTTGACATGTACTGTACTTGCAAAGTTTCTGATAGTCATTATATCGAATGTTGTGGACCCATTAAAATAAAATGCTAGAAGTTATTAAGCAGACAGTCTACTAATACTCTAATGACTGCTAGTTGACATGTAGATGCAAGTTACTTAGTGTTAGTAAAATATCTAAAGTGGACTTGAAACCAAGTATTACTGATAACTACAATGACCTACTATTTCCAACAAGATTCTGAGATGCACCTCCATTAGACGCTTTGTTATCCCATGAGGCTACAGGAGAGGAGTGGTGAATACCTGTGAAATAATGGCACCGTTGCTCATATGACAATAGCAACATAGTGAATGTAATGCATTCAAATTTCATTCACATCATCTAGAACATACTTTAACACATTAAGTTTATACCTCATCAAATGCTGTAAGTCACTGCTACGGCTAGCATGTTGCTAATGTGTTTTGAGTGGTTAGCATTTTGCTCAGGTGTTTTAAGTGGCTTCTACAGCTAGCATGTAACTAGGGTGTTTGTTCTTACCCGATTTTTCATTGATTTTCTTTCTTTTTTAAGAATTCTTGAATCTTTCATGTGAAAATGAAGTAAGGATAACCTCCAACTGACTTTTAAATTATAATCACAACACTTGCTACATATTAATACCTATTGTATGACTTTTAAACACTGGCGAAATGGTGAACAACCTTTGTAAAATCTAAATGTGTTTATTATTTTTTATGGGAATGTTTCATAAATGACAAAGCAAAGTGTCGAAATGTAAAACTTTACTGTGGTGCTGTAATTGCAACAATCATTAACAAACAGTGAGCCATTGACATCTCATTCATTTCAGTTGTCAGACAAGATAACATTGTACTGTGCTCTGTAAAAAAACAGAAAAAAGTAAATGAAAAATTATTTTAAATTTCAATGGGTTGAACTATGGCTCAGGAGCGCAAGCATCATTCAAGCACAACTTTCCTATATGAATCCTGCATTTGAAGTTTTGTACTTTGACCTTAATATTTCCCCTCAAGGGGTCATTCAAACTTCACAACAAAAAACATCAGGAAGAGAAAGCAATTTGATGCTTAACTGTACTTGCTCCCAGAAATCCTGAATGAATGTGTTCTTAAAAACAGTGTGATTATATATAAAACAAATCAAGTGAAATGATCAAATAAATACATTCTCAAATTCAATTGTTCCCAACAAATATATACACTTTCAATTAATCAGTCACACCTTCGTTATTAAACATATCGCAATTCATCCAAACGACTTCAATGAACTTGAACTTCCCAAAAGGCCTCACGTGTCCCTATTGTGACTGATGTGCCCAACGCCCAACAAACAGTCATGAATATGAATATTCTTATTATGGCAAGCCATTTTAACATTTAACCCTTACAACATACTGGTATCTATTTGCATGCTAATAGAACCTATTAAATAGATACTAGCACCTTTCATTAGATACAACTTATTACATACTATAACTTTATAGTACTATAACAGATTAACTACTAGTACTTATTCAAAAGACACTAGCCCACATTTATTAGATACTAGTACTTATTCTAAACATTACTAATAAGATTTTAAATGAACTCTACAGTGGCCATAACATAAAATGAGTAAAAAGGAATTGTGACTTGTAAGATAATAATTGTTTCTAGCACTTTTTATGTACTAGCAGTTATTCATTAGGTACTAGCACACATTATGCTAATTTTCCTAGTACATATTTTTTCATTACTAGTACTTTTGCATTAGCTACTAGTACTTATTCATTAGACACTTGCACCTAATAAACATATTCCAGTACCTATTCATTAGATACTAGTACTTACTAATGAGCTACTAATATTTATCCAACACATACTAGTACAAATTTATTAGATACTAGTACTTATCCCAAATGTTACTAGTAATATTTTTTAATTGAACCCTACGGTGGCCATTCTGACAAGTCATAACATTAGACAAGTAAAAAAGAAGAAAAAAAGATACTAGTGTCTTAAAAATGTCTAAAATACAACTACTACTAACTAATGAATAACTACAAGTATGCACACTTTTTTATTAGATACCGGTACCTATTTAGGACTTTGTAAAAACACTGAAAATACTAGTATTTAATAAACATGTAGTAGTATCTAATGAATAATGCACTAATGTACTAGTATCTAATAAAATTCTTACTAGTAAAATTTAAAAAGACACTACTCACTATTGTAAAACACATTACTCATACTAAATAGTTGATTTGTGAATAAAAGAGTCCAGTAGACGTCTATAGCAAAAATGTTAAATGTCTTACTAGTAACAACAGAATAAATACTAGATACTATAAAAATAAGTACTAGTATCTAATGAAAAATAACTTGTGTCTAATGAATACTAGTAGCTAATGACTAACACTAGTAGATAATGAATAAGTACTAGTTGTTAATTAATAAAGACTAGCATCTAATTTCAAAAGGACTAGTAGATAATGTATAAGTTTTAGTAGGCTAATGAATAAGAGCTAGTAGCTAAAGAGTAATAACTAGGACGCTTGGTTAAAATTAATATCTAATGAATAAGAAAAAGTAGCAGATGAATAAATGCTTCATGGAATACATACTAGTAGCTAAAAATAAGTACTAGTAATATGAAACTGGATGCTAGTATGTTTTAAGGATTAAATGTTAAATTGGCTTGCCGTAGTCTAATGGCTGATTGTTCATTCTGTTATCATAGTGCTTTTGCCAATTCGGTTAACTTCATCTAAATCTACACGACGCATTTGGTGTCAGAGCATTGTTTCCTTTGTGTACAATCAAGTTTGTAAACATTAACTCTTCTTTGTATTGTTCTACAGAAACACTGTTTTGGTTAAATAATAAAACAAGCAAATTTGTGTGGTCAGACGTTCACTTGAAAGCATAATGAAATTGCACTGTTGGACTTCCCTGCCTTCTCGCTTCTTTTTCCCCCTTTTTGGCATCGGTATTAAGGCCCGGTGTATAAATGGAAGAGGAGTTTGTGGGAAACGCGCAAACAGACACACAAATCTGCATTCAAATATGCCACAAATACATGACCTATATTGCAGAGAAAGGGAAGTACGTGAGAAAGAGGGAACGCGTCAGTTACCGAGAGTGGCAGTACAGTGTTTTACATCCACTCTAAAATGATTATCGGTCATATTCATTAAAACAAGAGTCTCTTTCTCTCTAATTGAAGTGCTTAGTGCTTGATGGTGTGGCTCCGATTGGTAGCAACATCGCAACGGGGCATTCAAGGGGCTGTGTGACGGTGATCGTTTGGCTGTGTTTATTGCTAGGCGATGGTCGCTAGGTGACAGCATCTCAAGTGAAGACGTAGTTGATGAGTAGCTGGAAGAGCAGCAGCATGCAGAGGATGAGACAGTGACGGCCGCTCAAGGACTTGCTCTCCTCCGCCGTCTTGTGCCGCGTGATCTGACGTCCTAGTGCACTCAGGTTTCTGAAGATAGAAGGATCAGTCTGATTAATATAGTTAGTTATGATAAAGTATAAAGTATGTATCAGGCTGTACTTGCCTCTGGATGTCCTGCTGTGTTTTCTGTATAGCTGCTACTGAGGCCTCTATGAGGGCGATGTCCTTCACTTCTTTAGTGCATCTTGCACACTGGTTCATGTAGCCTGAGGAAGAAATATATATATAATATATACACACATATATAATATATAAACACTATATATTTTTTTATAAAAGTGTTATAAAATAACTTTTTGTTTTAATTTTTAATACGCTTTTGTTTTATAATACACCATTTTGTTGTTTTAGAATAAATAAAATTATTATTATTTTTTTTTTTTAATAAATATGAAAGATATAAATCCAAAGTACTGGAATAGAGTGACAAAATTAAAAAGGCTTTTTTCACATGGCTTTAAAAACACCACCAAAAAAAAGGAATGAAAAAAAGTCACTCTATTCCAGTGCTAAAGGCTTTTTAGTTTTTTTACTCTTTTCGATTGCCTTGGATTGATATGCATCTTTCATATCAAAGAATCCCTTATCCAAAAAGCACAGATTGATGACTTTTAATACCCCAGTGGCTAGTTTTTTTTTGGCGTATATTTTGAATAATTGAAAATAAATATTTTAGCTTTAGAAAGCATTCTATTGTAGAATTTATACTTTATTTTTTATTTGAAAATACATTTACAAGAGTTTTGTGCTTTATTTAATTTAAAGATACACAATCAGTTTTAATTTCTTGTATAGGTCATTTAATTGAATTGTTTACTGTAATTTTCAGTCTCTTTCTTTATTAGTTCGTTACAATCCTGTGGATCTGAGACATAAAGCACAAAGCGGATAGCCG
This sequence comes from Enteromius unitaeniatus, assembly GCA_032359435.1. Lineage (NCBI taxonomy): Eukaryota > Metazoa > Chordata > Actinopteri > Cypriniformes > Cyprinidae > Enteromius > Enteromius unitaeniatus. The sequence continues at coordinate 12,083,104 of JAUMHI010000074.1, read as the reverse complement.
GAGTTGGAAAATCTTAGTCATGTCTGAAGCTTTTTTAACAGTCTACCATCAGGCTGATGAAGTATTTTAATTGCCGGAAGGACTATTTATTCATCTCTTAAAATGGATCTGTGTTTGCGTATGGTTTGATGACTTACCTTCGTTGTCGGATGACTCATGGTTGGGTTCTGGTGTGCTGCTGCTGCTCTCTGTGTTCTGACTGCAGCTGGATGGCTGGCTGCTCGACTTCCTGTGTTTGCCGTTCACTCGCACCTGACAGACACACACACACAAATACGTGTCAGCCACACACACCCTGAAGGGCCGGCGGGTCAGTGGGGCTGTGGGACTCACCTTCTGCTGTGCAGCCCAGTTCTGGCTGTAGGAGAAGCTGCGGTGCTGGGATTTCTCTTTCGTCTGGATGATGCCATCTTTCTCAAACTGCAGCAGACAGTGCTCCGGATCCCACGGCTTAGTGCTGAGAACAGAGTATTAGTTAATGGAACACTGACAAATTTAGATTTATTAATATAAAAATTCATGGAAAAAAGCAATGTTTTATACTTTTTAAGAGTTAGGATTAAAATATAAATGAACGAAAACACACTAATGTAATGTTCATATGTGTGTTTGTTTAGATTCTATAATGTTTGTTTATATCTAATAAAATCATATACAGCACTGGATATTTGGGTATAAGTTAAATAATATTTTCCAGTAGCATTATATAAAATAAAAAACATGTACACAAGACACATAATAAAACACATACACACACGTTGGTTTTTGTGATTTATGGGGACTCTTCATAGGTGTAATGGTGTTTCTACTGTACAGACTGTATGTG
>JAUMHI010000074.1:12064988-12077761 GCA_032359435.1 Enteromius unitaeniatus | reverse complement strand
AGGAGCGCAAACTGTTCTTTTTCTGAATGCTGATATATCATTAATAAATGTAATATGTAATAAAGGCTTAATGTATTAATTTATTTAATTTCATTTTTTTCGACCGCGGGCACCCGCTCATTTTGTATCAACCCGTGCATCACTGTTAAACACTGGCTGTGATCAACTCGCTGCCGCTGGCTGCAAAAAGATTGTGATAAGTGCGTAGCCTACCCTCGAAGGAAATCCTGCAGGCTCCCTGCTCAGTAGTTTTTTTAAGGGCAAGCTCATCACATCGGAGAAATGGCATCTGCTTCTCGGGCATTTCACGTTGTTTGAGTCAGCATTTGCACACACGTTTGTATTTTTTTTGTCTCCCAAATTAATATAAGAAGAGAACGATATAAAAACGTTATTAACCGGTTAATTGCAATTTCAAATAAACGTTTCTGTTCAGAACGATTAAAATTGATTTTGTTTCTGTTTTTGTTCCAGTTAAATGTCATTTGTTTCCGAAAAAACAAAACTTGACCCCAAAGATCTAGTTAAATACAGACCGATTTCAAATCTTCCTTTTCTGTCAAAGATATTAGAAAAGGTAGTATCCTCACAATTATATTCCTTCTTAGAGAAAAATGGTGTGTGTGAGGATCTCCCTCCCGGAAAAGGCGCAAACTTGCGCTGTGAGTAACAACAGCGGAGGGAGGGCGGGGGCTCTGGGGCGTGAAATAAGGGGAAAAAATTGGCAAAAAACAAAAGAGAGTTGTGGACGGTGGAAGGAGCCAGGGAAGATTCCGGAGAAAAAAGAGGCAGAGGGTGATCCAGAGATCAGCGAAGCGGATACCCAAGGGAGGAGTCGACGGGGGGAGGAGCCATGGTGGCAGAGTGGTTGACGACTCCATGGGTCCAATGCACGGAGATGCCGCAGATGGAGAGGGAGCCCAAGATGGAGTCACGCAGACAAGGAGCCGGGGTGACACCGACGATCCGGAGGGCCGATGCGGACCTGGAGGCTCAGGCAACTGAAGCAGAGGCGGAGACCTGGAGGAGTGCTGCGGAGCTGGAGCGACCGAGGATGATGGTGAAGCCGGGGAGAAGGAAGAACCTGACAGAGACTGAGGGATGGAGTGACATGGCGCAGCCGGAGGAGTGGAATCCCGAGGCGGAGGATGGTCGATGACTGACCAAGACGGAACCAGAGAGACGAGTCCAGGATTCTCTGGCTGGAGGTGTAGCCAAGGGGTCCTCACGACTTCACTGGGCTTGAGGCTGGATACCCCGAGGATTTTCAGCGCTCTTCATGTGCGCTGATTGAGGGTGAGCCGAGGTGCTGGCAGGAGTGATAAAGCTGACTGGTGTGAGAGGCAGCGGAAGAGGGAGGGTGGGAGGGAGCACAGAGGCACAGGAGCTGGCTGGAACCAGCGGAGGCTGTGGAGATACAGGGCCGGGTAGTGCCTCTCCAAGCCAGTTAATAAGATCTACTTCAAATACCCCAGAAAGTTCTTTATACCAGTCAAATTTTAGTTTCGGCTCACCCTCGGCAGTGTGAAGGGGGATGGGGCTTTCCTCAAAGCCCTCGATATCCACCAACACTCCATCGGGGACGGATGATGTAGCTGGCTCACGCACTTGGTCAGACTCTTCGGCCTTGGGCTGTGTTGTGCAGTAGCTGCAGGCTCTGGCTTTCTGTCTGGCGTGGGCTCAGGCGACATCTCCGTGTATCGGTCTGTCAATCTGTCACGGTTGTGCAAGGGTGAAGCACAGAGAGAGTCGATGTTGCCATTAAACATATTTTAATCTTTAACGTAGAACACGAAGGAGCAAGTTACACACACTCTTAACATAGACATTGACAGGCGAGGACTGAAGGACAGAAGGCAACTTATAAAGGGGAGACAATAACTGATAATGAATGAAACACACCTGAAATTATTAACTAATTAACAGAAACTAGGTCACAGGGAAAACCAAAGAGCACATGGGGAAATGATAACAAAAACATTCATACATGTTACAGATTTAGACCATATCATAGTACTGAGACCGCTCTAATTAGAGTTACAAATGACCTGCAATCATCTGACCGTGGTTGTATTTCATTATTAGTGCTATTGAATCTCAGCGCTGCGTTCAACACTATTGACCACAACATTCTCTTGAATAGACTAGAAAACTCTGTTGGCATTAGTGGAAGTTCCTTAGCATGGTTCAAATCATACTTATCTGACCGCTATCAGTTTGTAGCAGTGAATGAGGATGTATCATATCGAAGTGCAATATGGAGTACCTTAAGGCTCAGTACTAGGGCCATTACTTTTTACGCTTTACATGTTACCCTTGGGAAATATTATCAGAAAACATGGTGTTAGCTTATACTTACGGTGATGATACTCAGCTATATATATCTCCTCAGCTAGGTGAAACAAAGCAAATTGAAAAACTAATGGAATGCATAGCTGATATAAAAAATTGGATGTCAAGTAACTTCTCACTGTTAAATTCTGACAAAAAAGAGGTGTTAATTATAGGACCTAAAAACCCCACACGTAATAATCTAGAACACTGTCTTAACACTTGATGGCTGCTCTGTCAATTCTTCTTCATCAGTTAGGAATCTACAGTAGGTGTGCTGTTTCACAGAAATATTTTATTTGAAAGCCATGTTTCTAGTATTTATAAAACTGCATTTTTTCATCTGAAGAATATATCTAAATTGTGTCCTATGCTCTCAACCTCAAATGCAGAAATGTTAATTCATGCGTTTATGACCTTGAGGTTAGATTATTGTAATGCTTTATTGGGTGGTTGTTACACACTTGATAAATAGACTACAGCTAGTTCAAAATGCACTAACTAGAACCAGCAAGTAAGAGCATATTAGCCCGGTTCTGTCAACACTGCACTGGCTCCCTATCAAACATCGTACAGATTTAAAAATCTTGTTAATTACTTATAAAGCCCTGAATGGCTTAGTTCCTCAGTACTAGAGCACGCTCTTATCACATTATAGTCCTCCACGTCTTCTGCGTTCTCAAAACTCTGGCCAATTGATAATACCTAGAATATCAAAATCTACTGCGGGTGGCAGATCTTTTTCCTATTTAGCACACAAACTCTGTAACAATTTACCAAATACTGTTTGGAAGCGGGCATACTCTGTCAGTTTAAATCTAGATTAAAGACACATCTCTTTACTCTGGCTTACACTTAACACACTAAAACACATTTATTAATCAAATCCATTAAAGGATTGTAAGGCTGCTTTAATTAGATCAGGAAACGGGAACACCCCCCTTAACACACGGTGTACTCATTACATTGTAAAAAGAATGGCTTCTACGCTAAAATTAGTCTGTCTCTTTTATTCTGTTCCTCAGGCCGTGTCCAGATCAGATGGTGTACCAACAGAGATTATCTTCATTGGAGACCAGAACACCTAGATGAGCTCCGTGGACAGATCGCCAGATCCAAATGCACAAACACACACACTATCCTTTACAAAAAAAGTCCTTTACACAATCTAACACGTGTTTAAATTGAACTGGAAATTAGGTCCTGGGCTTCCGGCCAGAGGAGAACTGGACCCAACTAAGCCTGGTTCTCCCAAGGTTTTTTTTCCCCATTCTCTCAAGGTTTTTTTTCCCCATTCTCTCATGGATGGGGTTTTGGTTCCTTGCCGCTGTAGCCTCTGGCTTGCTTAGTTGGGAACACCTGATTTCTAGTGATTATTATAAACAGTTTACTCTCATCATTATACATTACCATCACTCTGTTCTTCTATTTGATAATGTTCAGTGCTTTGCTACAATCTTCATTGTTAAAAGCGCTATATAAATAAAAGTGATTTAACTTGATTTTATATTTAAATTACTTTTATGTATTATTAACTATTTTAGAATAAATATAAATTTTTATTTCACAACAAATGTATTTTTTTAAATAATACATTGTTTTATATTTTAATAAAAAAGTCATATTTGAATAAATATATATTTTAATTTCATATTTTTGTTTAAAAAAATATGTATTTTATTATTATTTTAGAATAGCTATATTTTAGAATAAATAGGGTTTATTCTGTGCTGTTTTTTTTTCTTTCTATAAACCAAAGTTTCCATAAAAATTAATAAATTGTATTTTAGAATGATTCCGAAGGATCATGTGACATTTAAAATAATATAATTATAAATTCCTTGTATAATGTATTCAATTCTTGTTATATTTAGTGCTGTCAAACGAAGAGAAAGATAAAAGATTTTGTTTACATAATATATGTGAGTGTACTGTTAATATTAATAATGTATATAAATACACACATATGCATGTATATATTTAACAGAAATATGTTGTTTATATATTATACATATTTATATATAATCTAAAAAATATATAAATATACACATGTATATATTTAAAACAGTTTCTAAATATATTCTTCACATGTGTATTTACATATAGAAATAACAAATATACAGAGTAAACACACATGTATTATTTTTACGTTTATTTTAGATGTGATTAATTGTTTGCCAGCACTAATATTACACAATACTTTACTGTTTTCAATCAAAAAGAAGAATTCATTAAACAAACAGTTGTATATTTTAGTGTTTTAGTCAAATTATTTTAAATGTTATATACCAAATATCATGTATGTACTCACCTTTGGTTTCTTATAGAAGCCTGACAGATACCAGCGCAAGACCTGCTTCATCCTGCTGTACGCGCTCTCCTCCATCACTGCCCTGAAACACAGACACATAACTCCATGTGTTCTCCAACAAACGCACTGAAAACTGAAGCTGCCAGTATCAGTACAGTGTGCGAGGAGCTCACTGGGACAGCAGGTCGGCGTGATAGTAGTAATCCGACAGCTTGTCCAGAAAAGAACGCGGCTCCAGGATAAACGTTGGCAACACCACTTTAGACAGGTCCATCCCTGGCCTCAGCTGCTTCAGGAGAGTCCAGATCAAACCCTTATTCTCCTCGGAGACCGTCTCCACCTGAGACGCCTCGCCAGCCTGAGATATCAACAGAAAACTAGATTAAAAAGTTTGTCGAGACAACAGTTTATGTTGCTGTACATGGTCTCATTGTAATCCTTGACCATCAAAACATATGGGTGGACATCACCTTTATCGGTGTTATCATGTTTGGCTCAGGAGATATACTATAACATACATAATTTGGTTACAGTGGTAAGAACAATGGTCGCCATGGCAACCACGAGGTGTTTTGGCAATAGCTCCATTTCTGAAAATGTTCCGCGCCTTAACCTCGACAATTACACCAAAAAAGACAAAAATTTGCTCCCATTTTTTCCCCCCTCAATTTTCAAATAAATTTTTCAATCATCAAATTATTTCATTATGCCAACTCAATTATTTGTTTCATGCCAACTCATGCCTCTTCGTTAATTTAGATTAAAACATTTTAAGCCAAAACAAGTACATTTCAGTTAATTAACACTGAATTTCTCTTTGTTTTAGAATGTCTTCATCAACAAGGCCAAATCACAGTGCAACCGAAAAATAATTAACTAGTTCTGCTAAGACAAAGCAGTTCATTCAGACCGAACAGAGACCGTGATGAACTGATCACCTCTCCCATCTCTTCATGGGCTTCTTCAACAAACACCGTGGCCTGCAGACACACGTCATCCGATTGGTCCATGTCGCTCTCCTCTGTCAGTCTGCCTCCGTTCTCATTGGCAGCATTGTCCGAGTCGTCATGAGCCTCCCTCTCTGATTTGTCAGAGTTGGCGTCGTTCTCCATATGGTTTTCCAACATGGAGTCATTCAAACTTAAAAAAGTACACAAAAAAAAGACCATGTGAGATTTAATTCAGCTGCATTTTTATTATCCATTTAACATATTCGACATTAATTGTTCTTTCTGCTTTATCGGAGTGAGATTTATTAGTACATTCACGTTCAAAGCCCATCCAGATCAGTTGCCAAAGCAACAAACCACATGATGATCATCTTCTAATTTGAATGACAGGGCCATCGCCATGGTCACAAGAGCTTTATTATACGAGCATGAATGTTATTTTCTACATTTCTTCCACAGGCAATGAAATTCTACAGAGAAATATGAAACATTTGGCTGGTAAGAGAGTCTTGGATTAATAATCTAAGCACAGCGTAACATTAAATCATCTCTTTGTGCCCACCACACACAGAGATCACAGGAAAAGCAGCTTCTGTCCTGCGTCACCGGCTGTCAGCAACAATCAGTGAGCCAAGCAAAAAGAAAAAAAAAAAATATATATATATATATACTCCTTACCTTGCCAAGAATATATTATTCCTGAAACTCCAAAGATTAGTAAACAAGAACCTCAGGAAAAAATAAATAAATCTTTGTTTATAGTGATTTCCCTCTGCAGTTCCTGTCTGGATTGGTGTTTTCACAGGAAAGCTCTGCAGTAACGTGTTTTCCAAAGCTGTTTTTCCTGCTTCACAGCTTGTCTGACGCGCTTGTATGAGTGTGTGTGTGTGCTGATGGTGGTGTTGGGTTTACATTCGCCTCATCTCTTCCTGCTCCTCTGTCTGTCACGTAAACCTGTAGGGCGCAGCTGATTGGATGAGAGCTTCAAAGTGGCTAGGAAAGGGGCAGGGTTTGTGATATATAAATGATTGACAGACGAAGCATATCACTGGCAAACAACGGCTACTATTTTGCTTCCTCGTGTACAGAAACACTGTTATTTAAATGTACGTTAAATCGCATTTAAATATTATTTGATTATTGTGTAGATTTATTATTAATGCTAGGCATCACAATTTAATGTCATGGTTTTACACCTGTGATCTCAGCTGTTGATTTTTCAGGTCTCACAATATTAGCACTTAAGTTTTTAAGTTTGTAGTTAAGCATTTAGCATTTATATTAACTCTAATGAATAATAAAAAATTGTGCTATCACATGATCAATCCCAATTAATCGCATTGAAAATTATTTATATGTTTATTATGTGTGTGTGTATATATATATATATATATATATATATACACAGTTTATATTTTGTTAATATGTGCGCATTACATTAATGTTGTTATATTTTATATTATATATATATAAATATATTTCTTATACATAAACAACATATTTTTCTTAAATATATACATGTATGTGTCTGTATCTATATATACACATAATAAATATATATACACAGTATACACACATATAAATGTAAACAAAAACGTTTCTTAATTAATTGCAATTAATCAGTTTGACTGCACTAAAAAAGCATATAGTTATACAAAAAGATGCAATAATAATAATGAGCAAATGTGTTTTTAGGGGATTGGCCAGCCACTGAATGGCAGGATTCTAAAAAAAATAAAACCTAGAAATATTACAGAATAGTACTATTGTTGTCAGCTTATCAAAAACAAAAACAAAAGTGTATAACTTCTCCCTTAGATGTTTTAGCAGACAAGCAGTTTTGTTGGTGAAACAGTATTTTTTGTCATTTTTGTGTGTATAAATTGAGTGTATGATTTTGTGCATGTAGAGAGGCAATGAGGCATTTAATATTAATTTTGCGGGTGTTATTTAATGTCCGTCCAGTCATTAAGCACATGTTTAATACATTAAAAGGTTTCATAAGAGCAGTACTAGGTAATTTTGTGGTAACACTCTGAAGGTGGCTGACTATAATATTGGTTGAGAACACACAAAAGCTTGATCTAACCATAATGCGAGATCAAACGATTCATTAAAAACTGCTATTTCAATAGAAACAAGATCATCTGAACTGACTGGTGAATCACTGGCTCACTCGACTCGTTCAAAAACAGATTCATTCATGAACAGATTCATTCAACGAGGCCCCACAGCTTTATCTCACAATGAATGTTTTTGGACTCTAAAGTTTTCTTTTTGGGATAATAAGTTGGATAATAGCTTTCCTTCTCACCGTCACAAATACATTATGTCAGGAAATGTCTTTTAATTGTAATCAAGGAAAAAAATAAAATCACACTGTTGTGCAAAAAAATTATGAAAACTTGCTTCAGCTTGTGCACAGTTTGTTACAGTATCGAGTTCTGATTGGCCAGTTGAAGTTAGTTAGTTTGTAAATGATCAAAAGTAGAGCATTTTTAACATTTTATTAGAGTGATAAGTTTTAATGGGTGAATAATGGCTGATAATACACACACACAAACAAACAAATAAATAAATAAAAAAATCGAAGGGAACGGTTAGTGGGGGATGAAAGTTTTACAAAGGGGATGCTTTTTATAATTTTTTCGACCAGGGGGTGCCATCCCCCTGCACCCCCCCTCAATTCAAGCCCTGGCTATAATGATAAATGCACAATATTGAAACAATATTGTTGGAATCACTTCAAGAATTTTTTTTTCAGCTTATGAACTTATGAATTGGCTAATCAGAATTTATCCTGCTGTAACAAACTTGAGAATTTAAACCTAAAATAATAATACTATATCATTTGCAGGTGTGGCCGCTAATATCAGTATCCTTATAGTTATCGTTCTGGGTGTGAACGGGGGTGTGAATTAAAATTTTTAAAATATTTCATGTTTTGTTTTGGTCATATCTTACTTTATACAAATAGTACAAATAGGTACCAGAAAACTTTTGTTTTAATAATTTATACTTTAATGCCGCACTGTATATACATGTAATTTACTCACATCATACCTGACATAATTAGTTTTTGGAGGATACATAATTTTCTTACAGGCTTTTCTTTTTTCTTTAATTTAGCCATACATTTTTGATACCAAAAACTACACCCCCCCCTAAAAAAAATCTATATAATTCATACTTTTATGTCATTCAGTTGCATTGAATTGATGTGAACCGTTTCTTACCAAATGATTTCTGTGAATATTTAATTACTTTCGTGGCAGTTAATGCAAACAATTACAGCGCCAACCATAAATTCAAAATTCCTTAATTCAATGGTATAATCCCTGAAGATTAGAGATGTAGAATATGGTCATGCAGAATACCGTAATTTCATACCATTTAGTGATTTATCTGAACAGTTTAGTGTTCATATTGCATATAATCACATTACATCAGTGACAGTTTATTCTTACAGTAGTTAATGTGAACAATTCTGATGTGAAGAAGCTCAGAAGTGTGTTGAAGTGGAGAGATCAGACTCACTGCAGCAGGTCCTGATCGGTGAGAGCCGAGCTCTGCAGCAGCTGCAGTATGTGCGAGGTCTCTGAGGAGCCGCTCAGATCTCCATCCCTGCCGCTCTTCGCTGTCATCTTCGACAGGCTGGAGCAGCTGAGAGCCAGCTCCAGAGCATCCATCCAGCAGCGTCCTGGAGCAAACCACAGGCTGTGATCCTTAAATGGACTCCACACCAACAAGACAGTTTAACAGAAGACAAACGCCAATGCTCACCATCGGATTCAGACGCTGCTCTGAAGATCAGGTAATTACTAGGTAAGGGTTGAGTGATGGAGCCCACAGATTCGCCTTTAGGACCCTGAAAAAACACACAGATCTCAACTCATCCCAACGATGAGTTCAAGCCAAACGTCGCGTTTCAGAGAAGCTTGCCTTACCTTCATGGCCCATATAGACTTGTCCAGCGGATGGTAGAGTTTGAAGCAGAATCCGTCCTTCTTTGAGGGTCTTTCGATGAGCTTGCAGGCATTGAGAAGAATCGTCCCCACCCAGTGGTCTGAAGCGGGAGTCTTGTATATCAGGAGAATGCCAGGCTTCAGGATGCACCAGAGTTTCGTCCAGCTCTTCAATGTGCCTCGAATCTGATGCATCCAAGAAGTGCATCTTAAAGCAACTGTCAAATTATTGAATGTTAAAATGAAAACAATGAGGTTTACCGACCTTTAGCCAGTTGGACATAATAACCACACTTGGATCCTTAAGTGCACTGAACAGTTCTTTGGCGACCCTCTTCTTCTCCTGTCGATAGTTCTTCTTCTGAACCTACCGTATGAAAGTTCAAGGTTTAATACATTGCTTGAATATTAGCTAGGGGGCGTAAGTGGGCAGCAAGACGTAAAATCTCTAAAAACGTTGTTGAACACTAGAGTGCACTATATACAATATCAAAGAACCTATTTTTTACTGTTACATCTAAAAACTTAAGGATGTTTTTGTTTTAGATTGTGGAGGAGAACTCTGGACAATGCAAACATCACTCATCTACATTTGGATTCACAACTATTCAAACCTGTTTAAAATTTGCATTTATTTAATTTAAATTTATTACTGAAATTAGAACTTGAACGAACATGAGAAATTAGAAATGAAATAGAATAGAATTCTAACTGAAATAAAGTTTTTCATCTGATATTTATTATTTATTTCATTTCAATTAACAAAAAATATTTTAATAGTTCTAATAAAAACTCTGAGTGGTTCATAAAATGTGGTTCAAAAGATTTTTGTGGATCTAAAAATAAAATAAAATAAATGATAGAATGTGGGACATTTCTGAGTAAATGTAATTCTCTAGCACAAACAAGGAAGCCGGGCTAAATATTGCAAATTTAACTTCTACTTTAACTCCCATGCATCAGTCCAAAAATGACAAAAAACACTATTAGACACAGGCCTTTCATGCATGTAAACTGTTCAAATTTGTAGAGTGAAAAGAAAAACCGGATGAAAAGCTGGATTAAATATTTGAATAAACATTACAGAGTATTTTCTCTAGTACAGGAAATGGCTGTATGTGGGTTTAGTGCGGTCCACCTGTTGACTGACACCACGAACAAGCTGCTGTTTGGAGAAACTGGGTCAGGAACTCTGCCTGGAGTGGGAAGCACATCGTACCTTAAGCGATTCTTTCCTTGCCAGCTTCTCCGTGGGCGAGGAAGACTCCTTCTCCAAACCGATAAACATCCTGGATTCCGACTAAAGCCAAAAAAGAAACAAATCTTCAAAACATGAGATCAAAACCGACCCGGTTCGCATTCATAATACTTGCTCCTGGTCTAACTATGACATTTCATAATATCCCGTTTCATGTTACACTAAATTGGTTGACCTTAGAAAGTCCTACTATAATTCTAATTCTAATTCTATTACATTAGTATAACTATACTATAACTATAACAAAGCTAATTCCAGCCACAACCTTTTCACACTAAGAGCAAAAGGCAGCAGGCTATATGCAGCAGGTCTGTTTGGTCAGCTGTGGGTGTCAGTTGAAGATCAGACCAAAATATGGAGAAGACAGTTTTCCCCTTAGACTCAAATTAGCCTCTAAACCAGTTCATCCAGTAGGGTCCAGAAAAACAACAGCAATGGTGTTAAATGCTATTAAATATCATTGCTAAACATCATAATATATTTTTTTGCGTTATTTAAAACGTCACTTTCGGATCACGGGCCAACATTTTATTTAAAATAGAACATATATAACATAACAATTCCAACATCAAAACTCCAAAGACTCTCTTTCTCGATGCCCAGATGTAATTTTGTTGATTTTTATGTTACCAATGTCCTATTGTGAATAAAATACTGGCTCATGTGATTTTTTTGAAATGCTGCATTAGATCTTTGTGCATTACAGTTTAATGTCTCATATGGTGAGAGACTGACAGGCTTTTACTGTATATTCACCCATTACAACCACATTATACAGACAGATGCACTTTACATGAGCCTGAGATGTGAGCTCTGATTTACTAAAAGCTTTTAGCACACAGAAAATGAATTACAGACGGAAGGATGTGATTGGCTGAGTTTTGACATGCACTAATTGCAGGTCATTTCACTTTCTCGACATTGGCAGAGGTCTAGTGAATCCTTTAATCTTTTCTTATGTAGCAGCATTCTGAAAAAAAAATAAGGTAATGCACTCTTGTGAGAGTTTAACTAGTAATGTTAGATGTAATATGACAGATGGGATATGGCTGAACGCACCGTGCTGCTGGGCGAGCGGACAGGGCTGGCCTCGTCCCTCAGTAAGGGCAAACCGTTCCTCTCCGATTCATTCCCTGCAGAACACACACACGAACATGCGCGCGCGCACACACCCACACCAGCACACAAACACAGCATTAACATCAATCACATCTGTGATAATTATAATCAAATATTTTAAACATGTGAAGTTGAAGTGATTTTTCCCCACAATTTTATTTCTTAATAAGCATCCCTTATTAGGCAACATTTTTTCTAGCAGATTTGTTTGTGTGGTTGCTAGGGTGTTCTAGGCAGTTATTAGGGTGTTGCTATGCAAATAAGGTGTTCTTAGTCACTGGTTTTAGCTATGCAGTGTTTGTGTCTTCTAGGGCCTTTCTATACAGTTCCTTGAGTTTAAGGTGGTACTGCCCTATATAATTACTCAGTTTCATTCTGAAATACATTGATAAACCCACTATGAATATTGTTTCATGACAATGATCATCATGCTTTAATTATATGACTGTGGTGACTCAGAAGCATTAAGCTCTGCATGTGTCTCTTGTGCTGGAAGGATGTGGTGATTCCACACATTCAGGAATTAAATGGATACCTGGGCTGAGTGGATATAGTTCATTGTCTCCTCCATAGGACAGGTTGCGGGTTAGCCCACGCGGGTTGATCTTGGGAGGCGAGGTGGCTGTGGGACAGAGAGAGAACCGTCTGCGGAACAAGTTCTCTTCCTTCATTGTGCCGGCCAGTCTGTCCACCTGGAGGAGAAGGGAACAATGTCAGTACAGTGTAGCAGCATAGTGCGCTGAAATACTAATGCATCATCAAACACACACACACACACACACAGAGTAACGTTAATGCAGCAGTTATGCAGTCCTTGTTCTTACAGAGGTAATAGATAA
>JAUMHI010000074.1:12038804-12063689 GCA_032359435.1 Enteromius unitaeniatus | reverse complement strand
ATCCAACAATCTAACCCTGTATCCATTCATCCATCCATCCAACGATCTAACCCACTATCAATCAATCCATCCATCCAACAATCTAACCTGCTATCTATCAATCCATCCATCCATCTATCCAACGATCTAACACGCTATCCATTCATCCATCCATTCATCCAACAATCTAACCCTGTATCCATTCATCCATCCATCCAACGACCTAACCCGCTATCCATCCATCCAACAATCTAACTCTGTATCCATTCATCCATCCATCCAACGACCTAACCCGCTATCCATCCATCCAACAATCTAACTCTGTATCCATGCATCCATCCAGCAATCTAACCCGCTATCCATCCATCCATCCATCCATCCATCCATCCAACAATCTAACCTTGTATCCATTTATCCATCCAACGATCTAACCCACTATCAATCTATCCATCCAACAATCTAACCTGCTATATATCCATCCATTTATCCATCCATTATTTTCAAGGGAATCAACCTATCAGTTCTTGCTGCATATTTAAACATTTAAACCCTGAGAAACTACATAATATACCTTTAAATATTCACTTAATTATTCAGATGCATTCTTTAGATATCCTAGTTGTAGGGTTGCAAAATGAAAGGTTTTCCGTTACATAAGACTACACTTATCAAAGGAGCAAATCTAAGCAACATGGGCTTTTAGTTGCAGAGCATCAAAATCAAGTTCCCAGCATCATTCATTCTCATGAAAAGGAGCTAAAAATAGCCTTTCTGCTGCAGTGTGGGTCGGAGGAGCAGCCGTCTATAAGGTGCACAGTTACAAAATCTGCTCTACCTCTCTTTCTCTCACTAGATCTCTGCAGGGTAATGAACCCCACCCTGCATGTGGCCAGGCAGTCAGCTCAACCAATCACAGCTCAAAGCCACAGCTGGAGGGCAGGGCAAGTGGATTCAATTGGCCAGGACATCTGGCTGCTGTTCAGTTTGCTCTGTTTACAAGACTACGAGTGGCAGAGAGACGAAAACAGATCCTGAATAGACTAAACAAAAATAACACCTGCAAGAAGAATGAAGAAAGGGGAAAAAAAGAGAATATTATAAAAAAGATCTCTTTCAGTGAGAAATGGGAGATTTTTGAATGTTAAATAATTCATTTGGCTTACTTTCTTTCATATAACACAATTTTTAATGGTTCAATTAAATTGTATTATTCATAAAGCTTAACATTCATAAACATAAACAATTTCACATTAAAGGTTGAACAAAAATGACATGTTTAGGGCCCTATGAAATGTTTTATTTTTTTCCTCAACATATGTTTTATTGCAGGGGTGTAAAAGGGTTTAGGTTGAGGGCTGGATCGGAGAAAACGTCCCCTTGTGCGGGCCGAATTATCTTTTGTTAACCCCTGACACCTTTGAAATCCTTTGTTCACAATTACAGTAATATTAACCATACAATCTACAATATAAGTTACAAAAATCTTGAACACTTTAGATTATGGTTATTTTAGGGGTGTGCATTGACACACTTCATTGATTTATTTATTATTATTTTTATAGTGATAATTACCATATTTTTCACAGTGTGTTTTTTGAGAAAGAACCTTAGTTATTGTCATGGATAAATAAAGCCGCCATTAGGTGGCAGTAAATGCCCTTCTAAATGAGTGATCCATTGACTTATTGGTTTAAAAGATTGATTCAAAACAGCTGGTTCGTTAAATATTTGTTGAAAAACAGCCAGTGATTGCATTTATGAATGGGCCAGTGTTGCTCGGACACGCACAACTGGTTGGCTTTGTTAAAAGATTTTTCTCGCTAAATCAGTGATAAACAGACAGCATTGTGACAACAATGTAACACACTTAACACTAGCTTAATAATAAACTTCTGTTTGTTGAGCTGTTGTATAAAATCAATTCATTTGCGATCGCGCTGACATTCTAGTTATAGTCATATTTTCACCATGTGCTCACGATTTGGGCACTGATTTAAACGTGAGGTGTTGACTGCCGCCCTGAGGCATAACATCAACGTAAATAAATGAGCAATTTGTTTCGCTTTAATACACAGTATTTAATTTTCTAAATTATGTATTATTTATATTATTTTCAAATCGTCCTGCGGGCCGGATTAGACTGCTCTGTGGGCCGTATTCGGCCCGCGGGCCGTATGTTTGACACCCCTGTTTTATTGTCATCACATTTTTTGTTTTACTATGTACAGGATAATTATTTGAATTTATAAAAAAAATAACTTAATTCATTAAAATGTGTTTTCAAATAACCTTGTGAACCAAACAGTGAAATGTGCATGAAGTACTCTCAGAGTAGTTATGAAGATGTCCATGTATTTATGCCCTCATTTAGTGAGGCATACATTTTTCAATTCATTCAAAATTTGTCCAATTCCATGACGTTCTGTGTTATACAGTAAATTCCATCTTTGTGACTGGATTCTGAGATTCTAGAGTCTGTGTTTTTTGCAACGGAAATAGGCCCTAAATAGGGCCTAAAGTTGTGCTAACTCAAATGTATTTCAAGTTTAAATATTTTGCTTCATGGTTACACCACATGACATTTGTAGAGTCATTAAACGCACTTCAATCAAAACCATATGAGATTAAGGTGAGCACAAAAGAAACAAGCATGTTTCTAATGTTAAATAAAAACTGTGTGTAAATCTCTTTGTGTGCGGCATAAAGGCCAGGCTGATGGAGCATGTGGCATTTCATGGTCTTATTAAGCGTTTCAAAAGCTCATTTATTAATGTGACACTTCCTACACCGAAACGGGCATGGCTAATAATGATTGCAATTCTAAATTTAACAAAATGCCATACTCAATTTTAGATTGAGACGAGCAAGCGCATTATTAGAAGCTGACATATGTGGTGGATTGCAATAAAAGTGCCAGGAAAATAGTATGCTGCCATTATTCACACAAAGAACAGAAAAAAAAAAAAGTTTTTACAGACGAGCCATTCATTTCTGGTGACATTCTTGGAGGCCCTATTTTATCAGACCAAAACTGTAAAAAAAGTATGTTCTTTGTGCGCCTGATTCATGCAAATAGCATACAGCCTTTGTTTATATGTTTCCATTCATAACTGGCAGCCATCGTGATGTTGATGAGGGTTTTGACCCTACATGGCTGCTCTATGATCTACTCCAGTAATCTTTAAACAGAGCTGAGTAAATGGTAGAAGAACTGAGCAGAACCACAACAGCGATGCCAAGCCACCGTCGGCACAGTCTAACCCAACGTCCTCCTGTGACCCTGCAACTCTGATTTAAGGTATTGCACTCCACAGCAGCTTCAAAACACTCCCTACTGAGAGTTCAGAAGAAAACAACCCTTCATCCCGGCAGCTGACATCTTTAATCACTTCTTAACAAAGCCAGCAAAGAGACTAAATCCCGATAGAGGTTGACGTAGCTTGCACAGCTATGACAACTGAATGAATCTCATTGTAAAAGTACCAGTGAAGTTAGATATTGGGGGGGGTGCCAAAACTTTTGCATTTATGTAGTTTCTTTTTGCAGTCAGTGGGTTAGATAAATATTTTTAACCAAGGAGGTTAAAAAACTAAAGCTAAAACTGTAGCTAAAATATAAAAATATCATATTTACATTTAAATTGAAGTCTTTTTTGTAATATTTATGCACTGCAAAGATTTTTTTAACCATCATTCTAATGATTCTTACAAATGAAGAATGATCATTCATTTTGAAGACTGTCACATTATTTCCTTTTAAATAATGCAGCGTACATTTACAACAAACTTATAATTCAAAAATATAATACAGCCATGTTTATCTTTAAATATATTTCACCAACACAGATTTCTGGGTTATTATGGGGCAAACAAATCACTGAATCAGTGTTTTGAACTGACTAACTGAAACATGCAATGACAATGGATCCAATTTGTAGAAATGAATAGAACTTCACAACTTGACTTGCATTTTCTTGAAAAATCACAGGCTCTATTGAAATGTATGATATCTAACTGCTAACAAATGTCTTAATGCTCTTATACTCTTGGTATACTTGCTTGATTTTTAGAAAAAAAAGAAATAAAATTATATATATATATATATATATATACACACACATACATACATATATATATATATATATACACACACACACACACATATACACACACATATATATATATATTTATTTTTTAGTTATGTTGGAAAGAAACCTATTTACACATTGTTGAACACACTTGAATGTCACCATTAAAATCTTTAAAGAAACTATAGAGTTTCCTAACTGGACTAGGCCCAAGTCAGTGAGAAAGCAGAGAAAAAGCAATGAATGCAGCATCTTGTAGCTACTAACTAACAACAGTAGCACAGTTAGCTTCCTAGCATTAGCATAAAGCAAACCCATTTTAACCTCATATTCACCCATTCAATATCTATTAAATTTGTGATATGTTTCTTTTTGACAGCTGAGTGAATGTCTGTCTGCGGATCAATGGACCACTGATGTCCGAATTGACTTCATGCCTGCCACATCCAGCTAATCTCCATCCTTACTGGGCTTTTATTTCAACTCCTAGTGCTGGATTTAAGGCCTGGCCAAATGACCTATTTACTAATGCTGGCAGCACATCAGCAGACAGAACATGGAGTATTTTACGAGACAAGGTCTCTGACATACATTGCGTGGTGACCTCATTTCCATTATACAGGTGCAACCGAAGCTGCCACTCAAGCAGAAAGAAACACATGGACGAAACATAAACAAAGGACGGAGTTTTGAATTGTCGATGCTACTTCTCTGACAATATAGTTAAATTAAAATCAAAATTGCTGTTATTGAACATTACTGTTCAATATTCACATTACTGAATTTATTGAGCAGGATTACTAACTAATTAGTTTTTTCAAACGTCCAAAATGAAAAAAAAAAAAGTAGCTTGTTTTGCTTCTGAAGCAACTGTCTTTTCAGGTGACATCACTTTTTCTACCTAATTTTAATGATAAATGATTCATAATTTTCACTAAGCCTTCATAGTTTCACCACATGACACTGATATGCCCTTAACAGATTAATTCAAATAAAAATTAGGAAACAAATTGGGCTTGATTAACAGTCATAAGGGTCTGTACCACATGACATTCATTTTGCAGACAAACATTTTTTTACATTCATTAGCAGTTTAAATGACTCTTTTTCTAAGAAGTGATAAAGGATTATGTCCAAGAAATGTATTGTTTAAATAAGTTTTTTTTTTTAAAGACAGTTGCACCACCCTGACATTTCTTGCATCCCAAAAACAGCTAGATTAATTTTAATAAAGAAATAAAAACACATTTGTTATGGAATAGGTGCACTCAAGTCACTTTATGTATAAAGCATTAAATAAATGTTTTTCTATAAAATGATAGATAGGACAAAAATAACACAATTTGTTGACCCATGTAACACAGAAAATAAAAAGTGTCACATTACAGAAGTAAAAGCAAATTGTGCTTCATGTAGAGCTGAAACTAAATTGACAATAAATAATGAAGATATCTGATTGTGAGTTTTGGTATCGATTAATCATATCTATGTGCTACGCATGTAAAATCCTGAGAGTATGATAAGCAATACAAGTTTGTGCATAATATAAAACGTAAAAAAAATAGAAAAAGCCTTTATAATCTGATTAAAATATAAATCGACCGCAAGATAACTACAAGTTGTCGCCCTAGTTGCTAGAATGCTGACCTGGCCAAAAATAACACTGCCTCTTTGTTGGATTGCAAACAAACAGGTTAAAGGTATTGGGTTTCTTACGGCAAAAAACTCAAAATCCCAACCCATCATGATTTTAAACTGGTTAAACTGGCTTCAGACCTGACACTGCTCCATTTCAAGGCAAAAATAAAAGCAACACCTTCATATAAGTGGTTAAGTCTGGCGTAAGTCTGAATCCAAAGGTTCTCAAGTGTGCTAAAAGGAGATCAGGGTGATATTTGAGGAAAGTCTAAAAACACTGGCTTCCCACTGAACAGTCTCTTTAAATAGACTGACAGCATGGCCTCTGCACTCTCAGTTCCACTAATGATGTGTTCTGCCTTGTGGGTGACCGTGGCCAATAACAAGGTCATTGATGGCTAGCTTGTACCTTCATCCTGGGGGCTGACAGTGCTCAGTCCTACTTTCTTGTCTCAGAAGCAGCAATTACAGTTCCTTGAGAGGCTTATTTGGGTGCTATTCAGGGACACAACCACTAAAGGGACTGAGTAAATGTGTTTTTGAAGGCCAGGGCAACCCTTGAACACTGTGACTAAATTGCCAAAGCTCCTGCAAAGAAATATTCTTAAGAAGTCTCGAAACAAGTCAGGGTTGAGAAGAATAGCTGATTAATAAGGTCATCACCTACCCTTCAATTCCAAACCGTATATTTTCTTAGACTTCAATCAACTGGACTTTCAGAATTGTAACAGTCTAATTAAAGGTATAGTTCATATAGTGCATATTTTACTCCAAGCTTGGTAATGCTATCGGATAGTGACCATTATTTTGAAGTTCCGTGAAGTACTTAAAACCAAACTATAACCTCTGATGCAGATGGATGGGTTTTTGTAACAAAAATATTCCTAGTTTTTCTATAAATTCCTAAACTTCAATGTTTTTTTGTTGTTGTTGTTTTTTGCGAGAGCGCCGAGTTCCGGCTTCTTGGCTGACTTCTTACTCAACATATGATGTAAGTTGTGTCATATGTGGAGTCATAAGTTCGCAAAGAAGCAGGAACTCTGTGCTTTCGCAGAAAAAAAAACTGAAGGCATATAGGTTAGTTTTCCTGCCGTGGTAATACCATTAGTAAAATCTTGCAGTATGTAAACATTTATTCAATTGTTCAACTTCAGCCAAAATCTTACATTATTTGACTGTTTTTTTGTAATTTTCTTAGAAGGTTAAAATGTCCAGTTTTCGTTTAATGATAGCATTCTTTTCATGTTACAAAAAGGTTCTTTAGAGCATTCAACAAGTACAAAAAACATCATAAGGACATTCCAAGAATGTTTTTTAAGCCTTTCAGCGGTAAGCTCAGTTTGAATTTGGCAGTTATGCAACATCACCGAACGTTCTAAATCCCAGATGTGGGACCGTACTCCCAGGGGCACGGAACGAAAAATCCCACATGTGGGACCGTACTGCTTATACAATTTTTCAAAAGATGTTAGTGAAAGTTGTGAGAATGCTTGCGACCAATTTTTACGCATTTTACGAGGGGGCTAATTCGAACAAATTCGTACAACCTCTCGTACGATTTCGTACAATTTGTCTAAAATCTCAGCTATAGATATAGTAGATTTAGGGGCGGGGTTAGGTGTAGGTCATTCGTACAAGTTCATAAGAATTGGCAACATGTTAAATACATTTGATTTAGCCAAAATTTGTACAAATTAGCCACCTTGTAAAATATGTACGAATTGCCATGAGATCAGGCTAAAATATTAGCTGGGTAGTCACTATTTATTTAACTACATGAAAGAATCTGTGGAAACAATTTTCACTCTGAAATTGCAAGTACGTTGCGCAATGAAATACAAAGAAACAGTAAGCAACAGAAACAATTTTACATTTCTGCTTGTGTTCTTCACAGACTGAAGAAAGCTTGAAGAAACAGGTTTGGAAAGACAGCAAATAATGGCAAAACGTTCCTTTTTGGGTGAACTATTCTTTTATGATATTGAGAAAAAACATTGAAGTTTATAAAATTAAAGTTTATATTTGTGAACGCATGCTGTGTTTTGAAACTAGGCCTACTGTGGCCACTGCTGAGGTAGAGCTTTTAGTCTGAGGTTTATTTATTCATCGGCGTGTGATGCATTAGAGACCAGCTAATGGTGGCGCGTCTGTACCTCAGCACTATTTCCAGCAGGTTGCAGCGCCTGTGTCTTTCCATCATAACCCAGCATCACATCACACACTCCATTTAACACAGACTTTAATTTGTCTTATGTAGGTCAAAGAGGATGAATGTGAATATAAACGTTCTCGTAAAAGCCGCCCCACATAGCCTCAATTCTGCAGTTTCTTGAGGTTTCTGAAATTACACCTGGTTCTTTATCCTCTCCATCAGCACTAATTGCAATCAAGGGCAGCGCTACACATAATCAACATTTGATTACACATGTCTGGATTATAGAGACGAATACCCTTCATCCAGTACAATCTGGAGTGTTTTACTTCATTCACTCCATTTAGTGCTCAACCTTTAGTTATCAAGATAAAACCGGAGAATGTTATCAGTTCTATCCAGACATTCTACTGATAAGATGCAATTAAAATAAAATCATTAAACATTTTGACTGCTAACCACAACTGCTTTTATTACATGGATGTCATTTCTACTTTGCTTAGAAATTATTGCTTAACTACTATACAATTATATTATTGCATGCACCACAAGGGTAAAAGACGAAAACATAGGTTTATGTTTTTATAGGAAAAAAAAAATAAAATATATATATATATATATTTACTAGGGGTGTAACGGTTTGTTTCCCCCCCCCCTTTTCTTTTACTTTGAACAACAATGGAGCTATACTTCACATAACTTCTGGGGCAGCAAATAAAGACGTGTTTTGAAAAAGTCAGTCTTGGATGGTATTTATTGAGTAATAAAAACTTAATAAAAAGTAGATTTGAGCCATTTCAAATCGTGAAAAAATTTACCTGAATGCCGCAGGTGATTGGGGGTGGAAGCAGCAGATGCATGTTCCCTGTCCCGTCGTTTGCGCTGCGTTATTGAGCGTAGCACTGAAAACATTATATTTTACACAGTTTATTCTCTTTTTTTCTGAATCGTTAGGTTCGTATGCGTACCGAACCCGAAAGCCTCGTACTGAACGGTTCAATATGATACGACGCATCGTTACACCCCTAATATATATATATATATATATATATATATATATAATTTAATATTATTTATATACGTGTACATATACACGCAAATGAAAAGAAAAAAGAAAAAAAGAAAAAGAAATACCAAATTCTCTACCACCATGCGTTTTTTACAGTGATTGTTTAAAATCTCATCACAAAAAAATAATGAATTGTGCTTAAACTTTTATTTTAGAATTTTGTTTATACTTTGAATTTCTGTTGCAACAATTCATGACTCTAAAACACAGCTTCTCCAAATTCTCATTACCACCATTCAAGCGTTTTCATTTTATTTATTTATTTTATTTATAATTTTTCTTTTCACTTAACAGTAATGATAATTGAGCCTTAAGATAGTAATGTTAATGATGTTAAAATTATTACAAACTAATTAAAATAATATAATTAAAATAATGTCCAAGTTCATACAAAAAAATCTTCTTTAAAATATTTTATTATTTTCTAGAAATGATTAAAATTAAAATTAAGATCATTCTTTCTTTTGGTTTCAGAAAAAGTGAAATATAACCTTGACGAGTGCTTAAATATTCTTAAACAATTTTTGGATATGACTTATTAGCAGAGAATTTCTCAATAGCGTCTGTTTCTTAACATTTTGTTGACACTAATAGGTTCACTAAGACATGAAAGTGCCAAAAGAGAGATACGATGCTCTGCTCTTCTAATAGACTCCGAGGCAGCATGTGCACACAAATTCCACCGAATTCCAGATTTTCCTAAAGAAAGGACAGTTTTTCTGCAGCATTAGATTAATATGAGTTTTGCACATGTGCAAGTGCTGATAGAATAATCCTGCAAATACCAGCTCAAGTGTTAAAGCAGAGGATGGATTACCCAAATGTGATGGGTTATAATCTGTTCTGAAAGAGGACAAATGCTAATGGACGTGATCACTGATGGCTGTCTTCAACATGATGGAAAAAACATCAAGATATTGACCTTTAGCGCCCTTTTCCCAGAGCGACGTATGTCTATTTCTGTCCTGATGTCCTCTGAGGTTATTGACTGCATGATGGTCAATACAGACCAGCTCTGGGCTGCAAAACTTACGCATGGCCATTTGGTTTAGGGGAATGCTAATGCAGCTTCACATGTAGATAAGAGTAAATGGATGTGGGTGAACACTCAATTAAAACATTAGTGGAGGTGGAATTATGAGCTATAAACATCTTGTTCCCCTCAGAGAGGTCAATTCACTTGCTCTGTGTGGTTTGACATTGTTTGAATCCGATTCTCCGCTGGGACTCTATCTAAATGAATAATGATTTTTAAACAAACAGTTCATCTAAAAATTAAAAACCATTTACTGACGTCTTTCCAAGCCTGTATAAAAAGATATAAATAAAACAAAATATGAACAAAATATTTAAAGCTTCTTATAACGCAATAATGCATTTATTTTTAACTTACTCGTTTCATTTTTTTGATTAGCGATAACGATGAATTTTTCCAACCCCCTCCGGCGATTGGTCGATTTCATTTGGAACAGTGTTTGTGAGCTTTCAATGCTCCAATAGCACCACCTAGTGGCAAAGAATAAATTTGCATTTTCATTCAGACTAACGCTAAAAGACCAACAACCGGGGGGCAACATGCTAGCATTTCATTTTAACATAAGCATGAAACAGCTTGGGACTCGTTTTGAAAACGACTCATTTCAATGATTCAGAATCGACTCTTTCTTTAGCGAGACAATAACTTTCTACATGGTGCACTTTTAGATTTAAAACTTTGCAGGATGTTTTCATTCACTGTTACACACCGCAGGAAAGATCATTTTCAAAAATCCATAATAGGGGCACTTAAAAGGCACAATAAAAGTACCTTTAATACAGCACAAAGTTTATACAAACTACTTTAAAGGTGCTTCTATTGATTGTTTTGTTGTTTTTAGAATGTGACAGCAACTTTCTGGAATTCTGGAAAATGTAAGAATCATGACTTTAAAATGGAGATTTAGACATTTCTACCACAATTCTGAAAACACACCTAAACAAAACAGCGTGGTAACTTACTAAAGGTTCTCACAAAGTGTTAAATCCTGCAGTCAATTCCAAAAAATTATTAGAATTGATGATTCATTGACATACTTGAAGAATTCACTTGTGTCATTACTGTATGAATCATCGCTTTTGAAGGAATCTTAAAAGAATGATTCAGTGACTCACTCAGACACATAATGTGTTTCATCACTGGATGAATCAGGATTTTTAAACAAATCTCTTGAAAAAGCGATTCAATGACTCACTCAAAAAGATTTATAGCAGGCAACAGTATGTGACAAACTAAGTATGTCCAAATTCTAGGGCTGTTGTTCTGTTGTTGTTGAAGCTATATTTCAAGGGTGTTCACAGTGGGCTGTTTACATTAATCTTGTGTCATGAAAGCTCAGCTGAACGAACAAGCGTTCTTCTACTTTTGAGTGCATTTGAGTGGACAGATAAAAACATTATTAGGGTGCCATCTGCCGTTAAAATCTAGGCTCAGAATCAATTTCAATGAAAAAAAAAAAACTTAGAATCAATCGATGAATTGACTCTGCATCGATGTATTGTCCCAGCCCTACCAAATTCACAGAACTCATAAAAGGGTAGAAAAAAATTGCTTGATGACCTAGTACTTTCAGTGTGATTCTGAGGCCACGGGATTGCTGGTAGGTCACGAGAAAATGGCGAATGACATGTGAATGTTCACTGTTTGCAACAAATCAACAAAATAATCAATAACTCACTCAAAGACCTCACTTGCTTTATAACTCAGCTTACTTTTTTATGAAGGCTAGTGGGCGATAATACTAATGAGCGTCAATGGGTACCGGCTGTGCTGGCACTCAGCGTGCTCTTCCCGAAACTATGTTAAAACATCCCTTAGTCAATTTCTTGATAATGATCTTCAATGATAAGATCTTCATTTAGACAACTTTAAAGGTGATTTTCTCATCATTCTGATTTTTCTGTACCCTCAGATTCCAGACTTCCAGATAAAGTTGTATCTCATATATACATGACCCTGGACAACAAAACCAGTCGTAAGTGTTAATTTTTCCGAAACTGAGATTTATACATAATCTGAAAGCTGAATAAACAAGCTTCCCATTGATGTATGATTTGGATGGATGATGCAATATTTGACCGAGATACAACATACAACAATTCACACACACACATATATATATATATTTCCTGTATGGAAAAGAGCAGCTTGATATCTTAGCTTTTACTGCTAAATATCTCTTTTTGTGTTCCTCAGAAGAAAGTCAGTCAGAATGGTTTGGAACAGTATATGGATGAGTAAATTTTAATTTTGAATGAACTACTCCTTTAATTCAAAATAAGGTCAAACAGATTGTTGACGTCAGGGGTTTAATGATCTAACAATCAATTACATCAGTGATGAGTCATTTTTGGTTTGCAAAATCAAGCTAGTTAGAAGCCAAAACTGCTTGATAACAACAACAATGCTCATGATAACATTTCCTATTATAAAAAAACATCCCCTAAATACTGTCATTAAAAGCGTTACAAAGTGAGTTTGTTAAATAATAGCTCGCTATACCATCATTAACCGATTTAACCCTGTGTAAAGGCCTTTGTGGCGAGCTGCTAGTTGTATAGATTCAATTAGAGATTCTTACAACGTAAAAGACCATCTTAATTCTTTTAAAAAAGTGATCTAAGAATATCAGTTTGGAAATCTGGGACATTAAAAGAGACCTACAGACCTCCTTTTATTTAAAGGCAGAGTTACTCCTGAAGATCATTTATTCCCGCACATATCATTGCAAACCGTCTTTCATTTAAGGAACTTTTTTCATACGGTGAAAGTCAATGGGGTCCAAAACGACACTGACAATTTCAAAAACATTTTTTAAAACGTCTTCAATTGTGTTCCACAGGAAAAAGACTAAAGGTTTGTGACTACATGAGAGAGGGTAAATAACAAAAAATTGTTTGCTGTGTGAGATATTCCCTTTAAATAGAGTAAAAATAACTTTTTGATCATCAACTTTAGCAACCGCTAAAATTCACAAGTCAGTGGCCCCCATCTATTTACCTATCACACAGTTAGTCTAGGTCTATCAAGGTCAAATTCATAGAACCTTGACCAAGTATAAGACTTTGCAAACATAACACAAATCACGCTCGCTCTGTCAATGATTAGTTGTCCCATTTACACACACCTCCAGCAAACCAAAACATACAGCCATGGCTGACAGTATATCTAGGAGGAATGACTTGGGTGGAACCTGGATTCAAAATATGTTGAAGTGACAACTACGCTGGGACTGATTCAGCTCATTCATTGTTCCTGGCATGGTTTCTCCTTCTGAATTCCTTCAAAATCAGCTTGCGAGCAAACAATAGCAGCGAAAAGCGAAGGGTGCGATAAGCTTCATTTTGAAACCAGTTCTGATCAAATAAGCTGCAGTGAAAATCAGAAGTGTTTCTCAATCCTGTGAGTCGTATGCAAAAACACTGAGGGGAAACGCAGCTGCCGGCCCCCTCTAATTCTTCTGATAGGCTGAAATGGCATCTGGTGATATTTTCTCATTCAGCCAGCGAACAAAAAAGCAGAATTGACCTCATGTATCTCCTTTAAAAAACAGTTCCCTGCTGCAGAAATGCAAGCGTCAAACTGGAGTTCAACTAACTTAAGAACGGAATTTATATTCTCTTAGGAAGACAGTGATTTATGCTCTTCTCTTTTCTTGAAATGGTTGTGATTTTTTATTAAATCTGTATTATAACTACTGGTTATTCCACCCTGAAATATCACCATACTAATTAGAGTGTAAAAGGATTTACAGACTGATCCCACAGATGAAAATGATAAATTCCACTTTGTTCTGTAGATCTCTCTAAAATCAACTGCTGCAGTGTGAGAATTAAACAATGGATTTTGGATCTTCACAGGGGTTTTTAAACATCAGTGAAATTATTTTACGTAATCATTGAAAGTAATTGTATGGTATATGGTAATTGTATACCCATGCAGACACATTATGTGCTGTCAAACGATTAATCGCTTCCAAAATAAAAGCTTTTGTTTACCCAATATGTGATCCTGGATAACAAAACCATCGTAAGTGTTAATTTTCCAAAATTAAGGTTTATACATGATCTGAAAGCTGAATAAATAAGCTTCCCATTGATGTATGATTTGGATGGATAGGGATCCATCCATATGTCCCAATATTTGACCAAGATACAACTATATGAATATCTGGAATCTGCGGGTAGAGAATAATCTAAATGCTGAAAAAAGTTGTCCAAATGAAGATCTTATCAATGCATAATACTAATCAAAAATTAGGTTTTAATATATTTTCGGTAAGAAATTGACTAAATATCTTCATGGAACATCATCTTTATTTACTATCATAAGGATTTTTGGCAAAAAAGAAAAATCAATCGTTTTGACATATACAATGTATTTTTGGCTATTGCTACAAATATACCCCAGTGACTTAAGACTGGTTTTGTGGTCCAGGGTCACATATATGAGCGTGTTCTGTATTTATTATGTATATCTAAATACACACTGTATGTATTTTTCAAATATTTACATTTCAATACATTGATATTTTTATATTATTATATTTTATGTTATATATAAATATATGTAATAGTTAAACAACATGTTTTCTTAGATATATACATGCTTGTGTTTGTATTTAATATACACATAATAAATATACAAAGTACACACTTATTTTTTAATAAGTAATTAAAAAGATTCTCATTACTTCAAGGACTAAGGACTAAGTAATGAGAATGAAAAAGAGAATTTTTTTCATTAAAATGCTGCATGGCAAATGTTCCTAATTATCAATCTTAATAGTACTAAAATCATTTTAAATTTTCCCAAGCAAAATCTAATTAGGCATAAAAAAAAGTATAAGCTAGAATAACTTATCTGAAGAACACGTAACATCAAGAATTTTGAAGCAACACAAGAATCCAATATAAACCTAAAATAGTTCTCTATAAAACAGGGCTCTTTGCTGAAACATGCTGAATAGTACTTTCATTTTTGAGTACAAAAAAAAAAAATAGATCTTGCATAATAATAGAATGTAATACAATAAAGTATTGATTTTACTCTAACAAATTCAAAGTAGATGAAACAGACTTTGTAGACTGCAATTTAAACCAAGTTGCCCGTTACAGCAATCAGCGATCTCTGCTGAAATGAAGGTTTGTGGGAAAGCGCAGCTGACCTCCCTCTGTACATCAACTCCCAACGGGACGTTACTATCCTCAGCCCCTACCAACCACACACACACACACACACACACACACACACCCGCGCTGCAGAGGTGCGCCCATGGAGTGTTTGTTTGCACTCCGTTCTGGTTGCCAAGGTAAACATAAGCCGGGAGGGCTGCGCCTCGAGCACAGGGGTGTGTGAAACCCGTCCCTCGCTCCTCTGCACGTGCGCAAGGTACCGTTACTTTGATTAGAAGCCCTTTTTCAAACCTTAAAGTGACAGTTCACCCAAAAACAAAAATCCTGTCATGTCCTCACTCCTGTGAAGAATTTATATATTTATATTTATATTTAATTTATATTTATAACTGTTTGATTACCAGCATTGTAAACCCAAACAGGTTTGGAACAACATAAAATTGAATAATTAATGACAGAATATAATTTTCAGATAATCCATTTCCTTATCTGATGGTTTTTATTCATATATCTTGACATTAGCGTTGTTGCTCACTTGTATACAGGCTCTTTGAATATTAACTGGCTAGAACTTGGCACAACTGGCTGGATTTCTTCCTCCTCATAATTCACCTCCTGTATGTTTATATTTTCTTTCTTCCCCTTAGCTTTCTTCCGACATGAGGAGGAAAGAACAGACTTGTTTACCCTTCATGAAGCACAGTCAGGCGTTAAGTACAGACTTGATCTGAGTGTTTATGTACCTTAGAATATCTAGTGGGGCCAATTACAGCTCGGGACGGCTCAATCTCTGAGGAAGCGTTCTCCGTCACGGCACGAGGATCTCTATTTCCAGATGGCATAACATGGAGGGAACGCTGCGTTTCTTCTAATCAGTGACCAATTTTGGATCACGCTTATGCTCAATTTCACTTGCTAAATAAGAGTCATGGAAAACTTTACAACTAGATTGTATGGGCAGAATCTATGGGCATAAGTAGAGCTAATTACCTCCTGCTTTTAGACATGTTTTTTGGAGGTGTTAAATAAGGCCACAAAAAAACAAAAAACTGTGAATTAAGGAGTGCAAATCTTGTTTAAATTTGTTGCAGGATTTATGTAAATACTCTCCACCGTTCGGAAACTCCTACAAAAGTATTTTAAATAAGATCAGTTGCAAAAATAACTGTCCAAACCTTTTCATTGATTTCACACTGAGTGAAATGATTTTTTTAATGCAACTGAGAGCTTGTACTGGTGCAAGATGATAGTAAAGTATCTGTTCCAAAGTCTAAAACAGCTAGGTAACAAAGCACTAGCATAAAACATTTTACTGACACTAAATATGTTACCCATAGTATAGTATGCGCTATTAGTTAGTCAAAAATGTTAAGCTGTAGCACTCATTGGGTCTAATTTAACAATTTCACTTGAACAGGTTTGAGCGATGGAAAACATTATGACTATGTATTGACAGAATCACTACCTAAAACAACTAGCTAGCATAAAGCATTAGCATGAGGCACTTCAGTTTATATATAGTAGTGCATGTTAACTGCCAATCTGTAACACTAGCTGCCCTCATTGGGTTGAATTACCTCACAATAAATATATAATAAAATGCTGAACTGTAGCACACATTAAATTTAATTCAGAAATTTCACTTACACGTCTTACAAAAATAGCTTTTTCATACAGATTGTAAAACAACTAACACTTAGCATAAATATACTGTGAGCATAAAATATGGCATAATTTACACACTAATCTGTATGCAAGTCTGAAATGTTCAGATTTAGCACATATGGGGTCGTAAGCCCTATTCAGACGGAACTAGTTTTCTAAACTACGTTTGTGTTTTGATCGATATCACCTGACGTCCATGATTTTCAAGTACCATTTCGGACGTAATTTGGTAATTTGCTCTGGAATTATCACAGAGATTGTGAGAGGAAAAACACAGACATGGCAGATTTGGACGGGATTAAAATCACCAAGTACGTCTGGGAATCAAAACGTTCTCTAACGACCCCCTGTAAAACTAGTCCCGTCCGAATAGGGCTTTATACAGCCACTTCAGCGGCAATACTAGCTTAATGGAAATCACAATTAGGTTGTATGTACAAACAAAACAACTAGCTAACATAAAACAGTAGCATGATTTGTGTTTTCGTAAAGTTTTTATATTATGGTATTAACATAATGTTACAAAAGATTGAGCTGTTGGGTGTACTTTAATTGGGTCTAACCCTTATTTTGCCCCTATTTATGGTGCCCCTATTATGCCTTTTTTAAAGGTTGGCAATATTGATTTATGAGTCTCTTAAAACAGGTTTACACGTATGCAAAGGCAAAAAACACTTTAGTTTTCTCCAAAAATAGATTTAATATTACCCTATTTCTAAATTATTTGTAAATGACTCGTGTGAAGCAGTTCGAATAATCAGTCTGTCTAAACCCCTCCTTCCCGTGAGCCCTAACTGCTGTGATTGGTCAGATGGAGCAGTTCTTTATGATTGATCTACCGCTACAGCGGTCCACAGAGCTTGTACCAAAACTATACTTTCTGACACTTTCTGAGAGAACACGTCAATAATTGTAGTTAGTAAGGACTACCGTGGAAAGTGCTCGCAATTTGCTTTTGTAAGTGAATCGGGCACCTCTACATGAACTTCAGCACTGTATAATGCATAACACCGCGTTAAACATCTTTTATCATCACTTAAACTAATGAGACAAACAATCAAGCTGCATCAATCAATGTTTAGACTACATTAGGCCCACAGCTGAACAACAGAACTACAGAAACGTTACCAAGATTTGTGCAGGGTTGTTACACAACATAACGAACACAAATACGCAATTTGAATGATCGCTAGAAAATACCATCATCAATTATTAATCATACTTACTGGTAGAAGTTCAGAGGAGCAAGGCGGTCCACATAAACGGGGCTCTGATCCATCTTTTAAGACCAAGCGTTTGGTGAATATCTCGTTGTACTCCAAGATTGGAAAAGCAGTCATCAGTAAAATGAGGCGAACACAACAAGAGACTGTACTGCTGAGGTGTTGTTGAAAAAATGAATGTTAACCACTCGTTCTTTGTAGATTCATCTTTCAGAAGGGCATATAAAACAAATTTACTCTCACTGGATACAGCGACTTCCTCATATGATGTAATCCACGTGGAAATTGTACTGTTTGTGGGTGGGGCAAGTTGTTCGCGACATAGAACGTGGGCGGACATTATGCAAATATGTTACTTAGTGACGTGGTTCCGTAACAGAAAAAGATTCAAATTGCTGACGACTCAATTAGGCGAATGTCAGCCGACTCGTTTTTTTTGTTTGACAATAACTTCATTTATTGTGCACTGTCGGCGTCACAACTTTGCAGATAGTTTATGTTTATATACAGTTACATGACACACTGCATGAAAGATCATATTTGAAAAGGCATAATAGGGGCACTTTAAGCTGGTACTTTGCTGGTTTAAGCTGGGTTTTTTTTTTGCTGGTTTATGCTGGTCCTTTGCCAGCACGCGACCACCATAAATCAGCAAAGGACCAGCATAAACCAGTGAGGGACCAGCATAAACCAACATACCAGTTTCAAAACATACCTACCCAGCATATGCAGTTTTTTCAGCAGATAAAGACAAATAAACAAATAAAGAGCCAGATCATGTAAACTGTTAAGACTGGCTATTGTAATATTAGTATCAGGTAAGATTACTCACGTTCATTTCTGATGTGAACAGGTACATGCAGATATAGCCTAAACAGCTAACTAGCAAAAAATACCAGCATGAAACATTTGTTTATATATGTTTTGAACAAGCACTAGCAGCAGTAAAGGACTAAATCAGTATTTTCTCTTTTCGGTTCCCTTTTCCAGTTCTACCTGTCATTTCCCGTTCTCTTTCCACTATGTCTTAAACGTCCTATATATATACACACATTTTTCCCTGTCTTTCTCTGTACTTTGCTGTGTCATTCTGTAACAAGCCCCCTGTGACTGTGTGCAGAATAGCACACACTCTTTTAACATAGTCACACTGCAGCCTCAGAGGAGAGAAAGTAGGGCAGGATGTCTTCCATGCTCCAATCAAGGCTAGGAGAACTTGAACAGCAGCCTGGAGCATCTGATGCCATAGAGATGTGATGTGGGAAGGAGGAGAAATCTAGAAGCTTCTATTGTAAATTACAGACTGTGTCAATCTTTCTAACTCAGGTAAAATGGACAAGTCAAGTGGTTTAGAAAAGATACAGAAGAGAAAGGAATCCTCCAGCCAGGCCATTTATTCACAAACTTGTGCTCGAAGATTTAAGTGAATGCTAGGTGATGGTTTACCACGTTTATTTCTTATGAAAATTAGGCATGTTTTTACCACGAATAAAACCCAAACTACCATGGTAAACACAAATTAACCATCAGGCTGCTACACTAACCACATTTTAACCATGGTATTTATAGCAAAACTGAAATCCAAAGCCATGTTAACTGTACTTTTGTTATAATACAACCATAGTTAGATGTACCAGTGTTTGGCTGTTAGCATTAGCGGTTAGCACCTTCTGGTAAATCCCACAGCTGCGCTGTTTTAAGCCCCTGACAAAAACATCTGTAGTCACATGAGCAAAGATGGCAGATTTAAATCTTGTATTTCTGGGGATCTACAAACATGCTTATGTAAAACCAAATCATGAACTGCAGGGGAAGAAAAACAGGCAAGTTTAGTTGTGTGTGCGCACATACTGTTCGCTTAGCTGCGCAAACATGCCATGAGCTACTTTACTCAACGGAAAACAAATACAGCATGACTGATATTAAACTCCTAAAGCAAGAGATTAGCACACTTTTAAAGCTCACAACATCGGTTTATTACATTGCATTTATGTACAAAAGCATGAATGAATAAAACGTGCGCCAGGAAAGAAGAAAACTGTTTCTTTTTAAACACATCATGCTGGTGTCGAGTTCTTTTTCTACGGGGAAAGCTGAAAAAAAAAGTACTTTCTACAGCTTTGGTATGAGATGAATGAAGGATGACAGAGGCAGAAAACTATTACATTTGAATTCCAGGGTGGGAGAGAAGTCGTGTTCACATCATCTGCCCACTTACAGTACATGCTATAGCACAGTAAGGCGATCTCACAAACTTCATCCAGTCTAGAAGAAAGCAATATTACTGCACAACCAATATGAACATAAATCTGAACAGGCTTTTTCTTGCGATTATACGGTTGGATGCTAACCAGCAGACGAACTATAGAGCCTAAGTATCATGTAAATATTGAATAACTGTGAACTATTTGTATAAGTGACTGATATATTCAAACTAAGATTCATCCTCCATATTCACAGGTAATACTATCTGTATGACAGATAAAGCAGACAGACAGGTCTTGACATATAGGATTGTGTGTAGAAGGTATTA
The DNA here is from genome assembly GCA_032359435.1 of Enteromius unitaeniatus. Taxonomy (NCBI): domain Eukaryota; kingdom Metazoa; phylum Chordata; class Actinopteri; order Cypriniformes; family Cyprinidae; genus Enteromius; species Enteromius unitaeniatus. The sequence continues at coordinate 12,043,172 of JAUMHI010000074.1, read as the reverse complement.
ACCAGGATGCTTTTAATGAAATAAGGCGGACGGTTCCACAACAAACATCTTCACAGATCTTCAGACACCCCTTAGAAGTTGTCAAACACTGGAAGAGGGAACTTAAGGACATTGTATTGCAGTCCAAAACCAACACCAAAGCTGAAACATGTTATTAGCCTTTAGATTTAACATTATCCTATCATTTAAAGGAACCAGAATTGGAGATTTGAGTCTATCATTAAAGCTTGGGCTAAAATAGACAATTAAAATGTACTATCTTTGGAAAACTGGTCAAAATACTGATGGCTCACCCTGCACTCGTGGACCTGTCCATATTTTTGTCAAATAAAATTCTATCTAGAATGAATTTGAAGCCTGTCACACCACCTGACTTGACTTGAAGTAGCAAATAATGGTCAAGTACAGTACCTTAAACCTAACATCAAAGCCTATAATACAAATGACTAACTATTGCAAACTTTAAGTGTATACATGCAAATTAATAAACTGACAATTACAAAGGTTTTTTGCTGGATATCAAAATGTAATACTAACAGACCTTTAATGACCTGAGAAATAGACAGCATTCAGTTTCACAAAACCCTGTAAGCTGTTGGCTTATAAAGCAGAATCAGAGTTAACCTATGCATGATATAAATGCATTCATTATTAGCCACTTTCTTTCAATTTTGGCCATTGGTCAATATTGAAAGATGAACATATGAGTCTGCTAAACAGCGTAGGCTGTAATGTTTTTTTTTTTATAACAAATAAAAGTACAAATTAGTAACATTTCCTATAATGTGAAAATAACTATCTCTTTATCTTTATCAGCCAGAATTTCTACATTTTTGCATCCCTAAGTGCAACAGCAATGGTTTCTAAAAACAGTTAACAACATTTTTCTGAAACAAGGAAAAAAAAAAAGAAATCAAGCCCACTCAAATGTAAATGCACTGCTAGAAACAACCTGGCCATATTTCAAGCTTTCAAGCATGAGTAATCAGCAGCTCCTATTGGACCGCGGTACTTGTGGATGAGAGGCTAAATATGAAGAGTTTGGCACTACTGGAATGTAGCAGCTCCAAGCAAATTAACACAGAGCTCTGCTGAAAATGTTGCCTTAATGCTAAAACAAAAGCGACAATCTTGTTACCTTGAAGTCAGTCTGAAACTGCTTTCCAAAGGATTCTGATCTTCACAACATGATATATTTCCAAGGGAAAGTATGCATTCAATGACAAAAACAATACTTTCCTATTTAGATTTTTTTACTTAATCCACCAAGACCTTAAGTGCTAGCAGAGCCCACCTTCCAACGCCCATTGGTCAAAAAAATCAAATAGCCCCACCCCAAACTGACACTATTGGCTGAGCCAAAGTTACACAGCAAAAAACAAAGAAATGTTTTGATAGTAGCTCCCACAAAACCACTGTGTTTACTCTTTTCATGAGAATCAGCTAACAATGGCTTATTGAGCGTTCATTAATGGGGTTTTTCTTTAAAATCCAGCAAAAGCTCTCTAGTGTTCGATATCAGAAACCGTGGTAAAGAGTTCAGCTGCACAGACAGGAAGTGCCGACTGACCAGCCAACGACCCCTTAAAAAAAGATCTCAGCTGTCTGGAGTTCTCACAAAGAGCTATCAGCAAGAAAACCGACACAGTTGGAACAGGAGGGTACGAATAAATTAAAGAACAAACACTGGGCTGTTAAGGCAGATTGATGCTTGGTTTGCTCTTCACAACACACCACTGGAGACTTCTGTCCGAGCTCTCCGAATGTAAACTAGCGGTCAAGCTTTTTAATGAGCAGGGTTGAACTATCATTCCATCTCTCGAGATATATTTCTCTCTTTTTTGGCTTTTTTCAAGCAAACTCACTTTAGGTTGAGGCTGTTTACACCCTACCGCTGATGGGAATGCTATGACTTTGGCTGATGTCAGCAGGGTCATGACATAGAACGCAGAGTTATGTTATTCTCAGATCTAGAAACTGAAAAAACAGCAATAGTTCACCTAGAAAATAACTTCTGTTGAGACTTTGCTCACCCTCGGGGCTTCCAAGATTGTTTCTTTATCAAATCAGAGGTTTTTAAAGGAGGAAGCTGTTATTATGGATTATGGATTCACAGACCAGTTAAAAAAAAAAAAAAATAGTCTCAATGTCAGATTTGTTTCATACAAACAAACATTGTTTTTGCTTCACAAGATGTTAATGTTTCTTTCTGACGGCACCCATTTACAATTTCAATTTCTTCAAATGCTGCATCGAAGATGGCCTGAAGGTGAACACATTTTTAACAAATTTTTGGTAATACCGTAATCAATAAAACGCTATTATTATATTAACTATGCATATGTAACAATAGTAAAGGCCTTTCATAATTCAATGCTTAATTTATTTAAAAAATGCATAAACTATATTATATAAGTATGTATTATTAATTGCACATTGAATGCATTTACATTATATATATATATTGTAAAGTGCTAAGCTTGAACGGGACACTATGGCAACTGGAATAATATTACTGTTTACTTTTATATTAGAATGCACACCTTTTTTATATTTCAGTTAAATATTGTTCAAATGAATAGTATTAACGCATCAGTGTTTAATGCATTATTTGCAAGTCTGTACTTGGAATGACAGCTGCAGGGCTTTTTGCCAAAATAATTCGGTTCAGTAATGTCTAAATAAGGGAGGAGGCGGACAGTAGGCGACTTTATATGAAAGTGGGTGACATCAGCTGCAGATATGAAAAAATAAATAAATAACGGAACAATGCAGCTTTGTAATGTTTTAAACGTTTCGTGTCTGTTAGAGACGGAAGGATGGATGGATGCCGGAGGAAATTCAAGAATCACATCCGAATGCAAATAACCAATGCCGCTCGTTGTGGTTATTTGCAGCCCGTCGTTCCACCCGATTCAAAGCAGCTGCAATACAGTCATATTATCATATTCGTGTGGCTGATTTGTCTCACCTCTGTTGCAGACGCAAGTTCAGCCCTCGAAGACCGAAACGTGGCAGGAGGAGATCTAGACGTATCCGAACGACTTCATGTCAGATCTCGAAGGGCTCTGTGAGGGTTTGATGGGGTTCAGATCGCACCTCGGGAAGCGTCAATCATCTATTAAAAGAAATGGAACTGTGCGACGCTCCCGTTTGTCCCGAAACAAAGTAACGCTCGCGCCTAATGCTTCTCAAAATGTGGAAAGGCCGCTCGAGACGCCGCTTTCCGAACGCGATACAGCTGGAAGTTGGATGTTAACCGCGCGCACCTGCATCCTCAAGAGATGGAAGATGATGGAGAGGTAAAATAGCGGTCCGGAGCATGCCATAACCGCTGGCGTACAGCTGTGTGTTCTGGAAGCGCGGACGGCAGGAAATGCCTTCGGAGGAAAGGAGGCGCTTAAGCAGTCAGAGTGGAAACGCGTGCGCTGGATTTAACCCTCATGGAGCCTGACGTCATGCTGGACAGCAGAACTTTTAGCCTTCGTGCTCTGATTCACGCGACTCCTTATATTTAACATTTTTATAGAACGATAAGTATTGCGTAGATACTTAATGAGAGGACTGTGTATGTTTCATGACATCATTAAATGATTGTATGTGTTTCCTTTGACATGCAGCCAAAGTTATTCTGAATGAATATATATTGTCTTCATTATTTATAGACAAAGCGCTGCAGTTGTAAGCAGCTTTGTGGCCAGTGTCCCAAAAATATTTATTAAGTGTCACTAAGTTGTTGTTATTCATTTTTCCCATTTGTTTGTTATTTATACAGATTTATAAATTCAGGAGTATCCTACATCAGTTTCCATACAATTTGTATATGTATATATATATATATATATATATATATATATATATAATAATCAAATAAAATAAAATTATATCTATCTGATAAAGGATTATGAAGACGTTTAATTTTATTTTTTATAGTATTAGTTATACAAAATTGAAAATTGTTTTGTGTTTTGGAATCAGAAAAATAAATAATAAAAAAAACTTCCAAGGTATGTACATAGTTTGTTGATATTTCTAATATTTGATTATAAAAAAAGTACATATACATATTAAAATACATATATTGTTTTGTTGTTGTTGTCTTTTAATTGGTTTGTTTTTGTGTTTGTTAAACAGATTTAATTGAATCCCAAATTCCAAAAATAAAACAAATAAATAAACATAGATAAATTAATAAACCACTATCTGATAAAGGATTATGAAGATGTTTAATTGTATTTGTATAGTGTTATACAAAATTGAAAATTGTTTTGTTTTGGAGTACATAAAAAAAAAAAATTCAAAGTATGTACATAATTTGCTGATATTTCTAATATTTGGTTATTTAAAAGAAATGTGTATATATTATAT
>JAUMHI010000074.1:12002895-12018567 GCA_032359435.1 Enteromius unitaeniatus | reverse complement strand
TAGCTCTGGTTTAACAAATCTTCATTTTCTTAGTTTGAACAGCAGCTACGCTAATCTTGTTCCTATTTGTTCTGTTCATTATGTTTAAATTCATAAATACTTATTAATAGAAACTTTATTTACCTGCAATGCACCACAGTTGGAGACTGGCATGAGTACTGGTCCATGTGTTCTCTCACCAGGTGTCTGAAGTCAATGAGTACTTCAGTGGTCTGTGGAACTCCATGATCCGGCCATGCCGTGAAGTGGAACTGACGTATGTTACGAGTTTCTGCTGTTTTTACCTACAGAATTATGTGTCATACTATTGAAAATATCACAGATTTAAAACAACAACAAACATTGTTTTTTACTGCAGTATGCTAGTGAAGGAATAAATAGAAATATCAAGTGCAGTATGTGTTGTTTACATTTTTGATTCCAAAGTCTCTTATGGTCCAACTCTCCAGTTCTGTCTCTGAGGTAGTTGTCACAGAGATATTTTGATATTGATAAGTCTCAGATGGCCAGTACTTCTCACATTTCACCTGGAGAAAATGACAGAGTGTCAGTTATCTTTACTCTTAATATACATTTTCACATTTTACTACTTTTCAGTGTGACTAATAATATTAAAAATAATATCTGGAGTTCGAGTCCCAGCTCAGGAACATTTCCTGATCCCATCCCATCCCTTCTCTCTCTCTCTGCCACTTTGCTTCTTGTCTAACTACTGTCATACCAAAATAAAGCCATACAAATGCCAAAAAATAATATTTCCCAATGAAAACTAACTCTTCCCAACTCGTTGCATTTGGTCAACATCACTATGGTGCTGATGTTCTTCTCCCAGACCATTCTCCAGAATTCATTCACTGTGACGGGCAGCGGACCCTGAGCTGCTATAAACTCTTTTTTTGAATTGTAACCCTGATCAGAAAAAAAAAAAATAAATTTAGACAAGAATAAAAAAGTTTCAGGAAATTTCACTTCTGTTTATATACTCACTGGGATGTAGTTGGCATTGATATAGTCATCAAAGGGACTGCCACACACTGATAACTTTACTCTTGAAGCATCATCTGATAAAGGCCAACATGATACAATAGGTATCAGAAAGTAGTTATTATTCAAGAACTAAAAATTCTGCATCTGAGTTGTGTATAAAGTTACATTGTAACATCATACCTGTCATGTTCTGCTATATTACAGGAATGCTTATTTTGGTATAGTTATGCAACTTTTGGGCCTCTTTTTATTTTTTTTTAACAAATAAAACTGCGCCTTGCAGAAGAACAGTGTTTTAGTTGTGCTTTGGCTGTGTGCCTTAGGAAATTAATTGAAAATGTATCTAACTTTGTGCAATGTGACTTCAGTGTGAATAGTTCAGGTACAATCCATCAGACAGCTAGAGACTAAAAGCCTGTGATTGGGGAAAACTCACATAAATGTTTTATTACAATATGTAACAGTCACTCTACTCACAAGGTAGCACATTAATGTAACGGTTCTTCGGCTTGTTTTCAATAGCCAGAGCAGTGTTATTTGGCTGGGCCATTCCAACAGTTTTCAACTCCTGCAACAACACAGCACTTCTTTAGATTTTTCTTTAAACTTTGAAAACGATTATAATTTTTAAATGATTTTCTGTGAAGTCGGGAGTAAACATTTGATATTATTATGATAGGAAGTAGAGTATATATATATTTATAGAGTTGAAAAGTAAATAAGTTAATTGTTATGATTTAGGCTCAAATTTAACAAAAAACACCAATTCGCTATCTCAACAAATTATATTACTTCATACTTGCAAACTGGGGGCACAGTAAAACGGAAGCAGTAAGCACATTTTTGTCTGGAGACCCCTTGATTTCTGATATCATTGAAATTGACAAGTTGGGAAAGATAAGGACCAAGTAACTAAACGATACGACCTCCCTCCAACCTAGACCCAGATGGCTTTGCCTCCCACACGGAATGGGGAATAAGAAAGTATGGCACGTCTAAAAGAATCAGGCTTCTAAATTAAGATTAAATTTAAGATCGGCACCTAAATTCAGAATTATAATTCTAATGTCAGAGAACTTAAAATTTGGAGTAAGATTTAAACGAGGTAAACAAAATTAGAAACTAAAGTTGGAGGAACTGAAAAAAAATTCACAGAAGCGCTGGAAAGCGAGACATGCTACATCCAGGCGGAACCTTTCAGTTGGTGACTACGCCCGACGTGATCCATCATGTGATATTGCATTACGGCGTGGTGGGTCTTCCCAGCGTAACACACAAAGACGTGCTCTGGAAGAGGTTTGTAATCTCCTTCATTTTCTTCATCTGCTGGCGGTTGTAACGGGTGTGCTGAGGAAAGGCACTGAGAAGTTCGGGATTCAGTTCAACCAAAAACATCTTTAATTCAATATCTAAGTAGAACTACACAAGAGCAGGTTTACACACGTTAGCAAAGACAATGACGGACAAAGACTGAATCACAGAGGGCAACTTAAGAAGGGAAGACAATTACAGAAAACGAGGAACACACACCTGAACGGAATACATAATTAACAGAAACTAGGTCACAAAAAGCACATGGGGAACATAAGGGCAACAGCGAACATAAACAAACATGGGGATGTTACAGCGGTAAGTCATTCTTATTTACCTTATTAGAAATGTTGAGGGAAAAGCACAGATGCACCCAAGATACAAGTTTGTAGCATGAGTCGTAAATACTCAAAAAGTAGACCGGAGATGCAGAAATCCGGTGGGGTAAGAATTAGACGAAACCACATAGACAAGCAGGGACACGCTAGCAACAGAGTTGAGGAAAATGAAGTCTCATGAGCAAAAAATCTGAATCTCATGAGAGAAGAGAGCTTGAAAGTGGAATAACAGCATCCACATTTACTCTGGTACTCAACAGAGGGCTGCGGATTGAAACCTAAACTCTGAGATCAACAAGCTCCTTAATGGCTAGTGTGTCCTCACTAAAAAAAAAAAAAAAAAACCCTTTGTGTGTGAAAGCGAGGCTGACAGGGCAGAGCCGTTATAGTTTCAAAAGAAACTATAATCTGACAAAATTATCCTGTTTGCATTTTCAAGTTTATAATTGTGTAAATGCATTGTGGGAATAGACCACATCATAGTTATTTGTGATAGTACACGGAGGCTAGTTGAGCTTATTTTTAAACAATCCGACTGCTTTGAGATGCTACATGCACACTACAACAGACGTCTTGGTTAAAAATAAAACAACTAAAATACTGGAATTATATAGCAATTTCAAGTTAAGATGCCTTTAATAAATTTATTTGTTTCCTTATTGATACACTCTGCTATTTTCAATATAGCAGCAGCGATTTATATGAGAGTAGAGAATTGCCACGTGGTCATAATGTAATTTCACAATTAACAATTATCCTAAACAATGAAAATGCTTAAGGTTAAATCTAAAGAACTATAGCTCATAGTTTGGTTAATTTAGAGTTGGACGCTGAGTTTATAAACGCTAACAAACACAACCTTTGATTTAATAATGCATTGGAGAGTGCTAAAATTGGTGTGATCTAAGATCAACAAATACTGTTAAAGTATTGTTTTTCCTTGGCTCATACTAAAATAAGCTATTAAGGAATCTTGTTGTAAAGTGATGCAAAAATCTTTAGATTGAGCAATGACTTGACCTGTTAGTTCAGTAAGTGTCTGCAGTGCATTGCTGGAGCTGCTGTGGTCACAGGCCTAAAGCAAAGCGGTATCTTAAAGAAGATCTGTAAGAAAATAGCTGATTACCCCAAGCAAATTGAATAGGAAAGCCCTCTAGAAAATAATAAAAATATTTTAATTTATACTATTTTAATGTAATAGAATTCATATTATAACAATCTTATAATATGATATATTACAATGGCCAAGCATGGCCTCTAGCCTCATGACGAGTCAGCATAAAGCTAGAAGAGAAAAGCAGGTTTTGGGAAAAGTGAGAAAAATGGATCAGAACGTAGAAAGAAAGCACAGGCATGATAGAGGTGGAAGCAATAAATGCTGGAAAGGAACAAAGGTGGTTTAAGCAGATAGGGATAAGAAAGAAAAGTAAAAGAAAGAAAGATCAAGTGAGTCAGAAAAAAACTTCTTAATCTTCTATGTATGCAAACACATTCATGAAAACAATTAACATAACCTAAATTTGCCAGCTAAAATGATCAATCTGATTATAAAATCTAAAAGAAGCCAAATTCATCCAAAGCCAGAGAACGATCTAAACTGATTCTGGTGACATACAAGTTCAGTAACAAGGGGTGCAAAGGTTAGCAGGCTGACCCACTCCTTTCTGGAGTGCTGATCAGAGAAACCCATGTTACGCTGGCATTTGATAAAAGTTATGTGAAAAACTAAAATCAGAAATAAAATCAGGCAGAGATTTACAAATCTCAGAGCACAGAGCTGGAACTGGTCAATGGATGAATAACACAAGAAAATGCTAATTATCAAGATAACAGTACAGCACCGAAACTGATGTGATAAACACAGATCTGACTTTATTACATTTAACATTATCATTTTAAGAGACTTCCCAGAAGACCTGGGTAACAAAATGAATGCACTGTAACAGACTGTGTAAACAAGTTTAAAGTGCACTAAACTGAAAAACTGGGCTGAAACATCAACCTTTCCAGCCACCATTGACTCTGGTTTATTTTGGCCTTTTATTACAAAAATATGATCATAACAATGATACATGTTTTTGTAAACAAAAACAAAGCTTCTGCAGATGATATGCAATCCCAGAATTCCATATTTGTGAAAAGGCTCAAAAATTAAACTGTTTTCCTCTCTGTTTCCCTTTCAGAAATCACTGCCAGCGATGGAGAACAAACTCCACCAGAACGGTTCTACCTACACAACTCACACGCACAACAAGGAGATGGGTGGAAAAATATTTCAAGAGGTCACACACACACATAACACTGTACAAGTCTACACGACCTCCCAGTCGTGATTATAATAAGAATAGACTCCATCCATCTCCTATATACAAACACACTTTACTACTGTAATGACTTGCGAGATTCGTTAGGATCCATAAGCAGTTTATTAGCGTAGTCAGACAGGTAATGGGTCGAAACACCAGGGAACAGAATCAGACAGGGATAAGACAAATCGTGGTCAGATAACAGGCAAAAGAGTCAGGGCAGGCGGCAAGAAATCGGAAATCAAACACAGTCAAGAAGATCAAACACGGGTAGACAAAACAGTAGAAAAACGCTCAGAAATGATGGCCGGGGCAAATCGAGACTTCGCGTCTGTCCTGAGCAAAAGTCCGACCTTAAATAGTCTGAGGAGGTGAGCAGAAGGGCGCGAAAACGCCAAGGTACGTGGGAGAAATGAGTCCGGGTGGGAACTAATATTCGGGCGAAGGTTCCCGCTGCTGTCCGTTGGAGAGGCGTGAGCGGCTCCTGAAGCGGGCAACGGTCCGGCGTCGGGGTCTCCCACGAGGTCTGGGGGGTTGGCTTCTCAGGGTGTTCTCGGTGAAATCTCTCCGTGAGAGAAGGGTCCAGAATGTCCTGGGCGTTAACCCAGGATCTTTCCTCCGGGCCAAAGCCCTCCCAGTCGATTAGGTACTGCAGGAGGCGGCCCCGACGCCTGGAGTTCAGGATCTCTCGGACCTGGTAGATCTCCTCGTTCTCGTGCAGAAGGGGAGGGGCTTCTGGTGCTGCGTCCTGGTCCCCCTCTCCGTCAGGAGCAGCAGCGGCCTTAAGCAAGGAGGAGTGAAAGGTGGGTGAGATTTTGTAACTGGCAGGAGAAACTGACTCCAATCCCCTTGGTTGTTATGGCAGAAAGAACGGAGGAATCTAATGAGTTCTTGGTTGAGCCATTCTGCCTGGCCATTGTACTCGGGGTGGTAGCCCGAGGTGAGGCTTACATTAATGTTTAGTTGCTGGCAGAATGCCTTCCACACTCAGGAGGTGAACTGGGGCCCCCGGTCCGAGACGATGTCTTCAGGGAGGCCGTAGCAGCGAAACACGTGCTCGAGGATCGCCTGGGCGGTGTCCCACGCTGAGGGAACCTTGGGGAGCGGAATTAGATGGCAGGCCTTGGAGAACCGGTCGACCACTGTTAGGATAGCCGTGTGGTGATCGGAGGGTGGCAGATCGGTGACAAAATCTACCGCTATATGGGACCACTATATGCCGGGACGATTTGGTCATTTGGCAGACGGCACAGCGAGAGAGGAAACACGTCCGGAGTGAGTGATGTCCACCAAAACTTGTTGTGCACCAATTCGGTAGTGGCTAGGACCCCCGGGTGACCTGCACTGGGGCTGTCGTGGACCAAATGGAGTATCCTCTCGCGGAGAGCAGTGGGGACATAAACCTTGTTCGGAGGGCAGTCGGGAGGAGAAGGTTCTGTGGTTTGGGCCAGTTCACCACTGCTGTCACCTTGGATTCATCCATAGCAACCCTGTCCGAGCTGATGACGTACCCCAGGAAGGTCACCCTGGTCTGATGGAACTCGCACTTGCTTAATTTGGCGAATAGCTGGTTCTCAATCAGTCTCTGGAGCACGGCCCTGACGTGACGGACATGGGAGGAGAGAGTCTCTGAATAAACCAATATGTCGTCAATATAAACAATTACAAATCTATGGAGCATGTCCTGAAAGATCTCGTTGACCAACGCCTGGAAGACGGAGGGGCTGTGCGACAGTCCAAAGGGCATGTCGAGGTATTCGTAGTGACCCGTGGTGGTGGAGAAGGCGGTCTTCCACTCATCCCCCTCTCGGAACCAGGTTGTATGCACTCCGGAGTTCGAGCTTAGTGAAGAAGCGGGCCGCCCTCAACTGCTCCAGAGCGGATGGTACCAAGGGTAGGGGGTAGTGATACTTAACCGTGATGTCATTGAGGGCCCGGTAATCGATACACGGCCTTAAACCTCCGTCCTCCTTCTTCACAAAGAAAAAGCCGGCCGAGGCTGGAGACGAAGAGGGCCGTATGAATCCCTTGGCCAGCTACTGCTTAATATACTGGTTCATCCACTCCATTTCAGGTTGAGATAGGGGGAAGATTCGTCCCCGGGGAGTTACGGCGCCTGGAAAGAGGCCAATGGCGCAGTCCGTGGAGCGATGTGGTGGAAGTTGGGTGACTTTCTCCTTGCTGAAGGCGGTGCAGAGGTCTTAGTACTTGGTTGGGAGAGACTCAGAGTCCGTGGCCTCCTCAGGTGATAGCCTTTAGGTGATTTATGTGACGCGGTCTGGGCCGCGAGTGTTCTAAAGTTCATTGTAAACTCCGCGGTGGAAGTAGTGCCCTGTTGCAGCGGCAGCAGTTCGTCCTTGGCGCTCTTGCTGTCCGCGGTATGATCGAACACCTCACGGAATTGCCGCAAAAAGCTCTGGTAAGACGGAAAGGCCATGCGACGTCCCTCCCATAGCGCCGTAACCCAGTCTAAGGCCTTCCCAGTGAGTAGAGAGCAAACCAGAGACACTTTGGCATCATCATCGGCAAAGCACGCAGACTGGACCTTCATATAGATATCGCATTGCAACAAAAACCCCTTGCACTTGCCTGGAGTACCGCTGTATTTCTCGAAGAGCGCAAGGCACGCGGAGCCGGGGGTTGCAGTGCTGGCGGCGGCTGGAGGAGCTGGCGAAGCGGGCAGATCGGAAATCAAACACAGTCAAGAAAATCAAACACGGGTAGACAAAACAGTAGAAAAACGCTCAGAAACGATGGCCGGGGCAAATCGAGACTTCGCGTCTGTCCTGAGCAAAAGTCCGACCTTAAATAGTCTGAGGTGTTGCAGTCTTAAAGTCTTGCAAATATAATGGTCTAATTAACTTGTTGTATGTTAGTACTGTAATGTGTATAAAATTTGCATGGCTACAGTCACACTTCAATGTGGTTAAAATTTGAATGAAGAGGTAGAATTCAAATTGTACTTTTTAAAATGAAAAAAAAAAAATTTAAATGATACCTAGTCATCAAAACAACTGGTCTCATAGGACAAAATATTTATGTCCAGTCCTTGGCATTGCTGTAAAACTAGAAGGGCCCACTAATTTTCCAGCATATATCGAATGACAATACATATTTACAAAAATAAATCAATTATACAACTTCCAACCAACCTGCCATATCAAATGTTACTTAAGCCTGCACATCAAATGTACAGAGAATGTTTGAAGCTAAACAACAGATTTTAAATCTTTGACCATTTTCAAACCGACTGATTAAAGTCAAAGCTCTACTTTAATGAATGTATTGTAAAACAAATAACATATGCAATTGTATGATGGCAATTATGAAATTGTGTATTTTCATGTTTAATTATGTGATATATTTTGATTGTGCATACCACTGGTAAATATGCCGATTATACTGTTCTGCTATTTTCCTTATTTCATCCAGACCAAATACCTAAAATCAAAATTACAAAATATATAGTTATAGGAAACAATCTAACTGCCAAATGATAAATATTTGACTCTGAGAAACGGAGACCATAATTACCACGCGCACCGTTGATATGATTGTCTTGTTCATTTCATAACCCTTCTTTCATTCCACAATGTCACCAAAGTCATCAATGTTACAGTGTTGCATGGTCACTCAGAAGTTGTCAAGATGTCTTTTGTGCATTGAAGCACTACCAGTGAAATGATTCTTCCGTCTACAGAGTTAGACCCTGCAAAATCACGCAAAAACACGCAAAGGTGACAAAAAGATTATTAAGCAAGTCAGAGAAAACTTGACTGGGCACAGATGCTCCTCCAGAACAAAAGGACACTTTCAACTCACGCCTGATCGATTCTACCAGGACAACCAGTACAGATGACCACTCTGCTCCTGCACTTATCAAGTAATATCACTTGCTCAACAAAGACTTTGGCAATAAAAAAACATTCAGAGATCATTTAATTTTGACACCTCAGGCCTATGTACCCCGCGTTGTGTTTTTGCGGTACTACGCTCCGGTCGATGTTAGACCCAGATGGCTTTGCCTCCCACATGGAATGGGGAACAGAAAGTATGGCACGTCTAAAAGAATCAGGCTTCTAAATTAAGATAACTAAATTTAAGATCAGCACCTAAATTCAGTATTATAATTCTAATATCAGAGAACTTAAAATTTGGAGTCAGATTTAAACGAGGTAAACATAAAAAGTAAAATTAGAAACCAAAGTTGCAGGAACTGAAAACATTTCACAGAAGCGCTGGAAAGCGAGACACGCGACATCCGGGCTACATAAGGCGGAACCTTTCATGGCCTTCAGCTCATCTGCATTTTTTAGTCTCCTGTTTCTCATTTTCCGCTTGACAATACCCCATAGATTCTCTATGGGAATCAGGTCTGGTGAGTTTGTTGGCTAGTCAAGTACACAAACACCATGGCCATTTAACCAACTTTTAGTGCTTTTGGCAGTGTGTGCAGGTGCCAAATCCTGCTGGAAAATGAAATCAGCCTCTTTAAAAAGTTATTCAGCAGAAGGAAGCATGAAGTGCTCCAAATGGGTGCAGTGACGTTGGTTTTCAAAAAACACAATGGACCAACACCAGCAGATGACATAGCACCCCACATCATCACAGACTGTGGAAACTTAACACTGGACTTCATGCAACTTAGGCTATGAGCTTCTCCACCCTTCCTCTAGACTCTAGGAACTCGGCTTCCTTGGTTTAGCCCTGGTAAGACCCCTCTGATGTTGTCTGTGGCTCAGAAGTAGCTTAACAAGAGGAATATGACAACTGTAGCCAAATCCCTTAACACGTCTGTGTGTGGAGGCTCATGATGCTTTCACGCCAGCCTCAGCTTCCATTCCTTGTGAAGTTCACCCAAATTCTTGAATCGATTTTGCTTGACAATCCTAAAAAGGCTGTGGTTCTCTCGGTTGGTTGTGCATCTTCCACACTTTTTCCTTCCACTGTGAACAGCAAGCTTCTTTGGCAGTGAGTGTTTGTGGCTTACCCTCATTGTAAAGGGTGTAAGTGATTGTCTTCTGGGGCAACTGTCAGATCAGCAGTCTTCCCCGTGATTGTGTAGCCTAGTGAACCAAACTGAGAGACAATTTTGAAGGCTCAGGGAACCTTTGCAGGTATTTTTAATTGACTAGCTGATTGGCATGTCACCATATTCTAATTTGTTGAGAGTGAATTGGTGGGTTTTTGTTAAACGTGAGCCTTCACAATTAAAAATACCAAAGACTTAAACTACTTCAGTCTGTGTGAATTGAATTTATTTAATACACAAGTTTCACAATTTGAACTGAATTACTGAAATGAACTTTTCCACTGGATTCAGATTTATTGAGATGCATCTGTATATGTGTGATGAATCACGGAAGTCGTTCAAATCCATTTGCAAACCTTTTATTTGGAGCATAGTCAGAGAGGCAGAGATCAGTATCACAGGCAGACAGGTATACAATAGAGCAGGCAGAGTCGTTGTCGATAAACAGGTAGAATGGTCAGGGCAGGCAGCGAGAGTCAGAAGTCAATAAACAATCCAAATGGTAACCAGAATAAACAGACAGGGAAAACCGCTCAGAACACCAGTGGCAATTAATACTTCGAGTGAACGTCCAGTCACTGTTTAAATAGGGCATGAAATGCCAAACACCTGTGGGAGAAATCAGCCCAAGTGCATGGGTAAAGGAATTCCAGAGGGGAAACTAAAACTCGGGAGATGGTTCCCGCTACTGTGAGTACCACATAGGCGCGGCTTGTGACAATATGCGTGTGTGTTTTCCATGTTTACCTCATACTCTTCAGCAAAACCACAGTTGGAATCCTTATGTTTGTTTTTAAAGTAATCTTCATAATCTTCTATTCTCAAAGCAATATTACTGTGTACCATAAAACATGCAAGAAAAATACAATAAAGTGTAAAGAATCATGTTTCAAAGTTAAAATCTAACAGATTAATAATAAAAATGTACTTACATTTTATTACTGGAAAAAGAAATAAAAATGCAATGCATTAACAAATGTAGGTTTTGTCAAATAAATATTCAACTATGAACATCTTAAACAAAGTTACCTAATGGTGTGTACAAGGATGTCTGGACTTTCCTTCTTGGTTTTTCTGGAACAGGCAGTAATAAAGAAATGCTGATAATTTAATAAAATGAATCTGAAAGACTTTTGTATCTTTTAATATTTCCCAGTATTTACAGTCATGACCAAAAAGTATTGACACCCTTGGTAAACATGATCAAAGAAGACTGTGAAAATTAATCTGTAATGTTAATCCTTTTGATCTTTCATTAAAAAAAAAAAAAAAAATCGAACTTCATACTTCATCAAAACATATACTGCCTCTGCCAAGGCGATGTTGAAATACATTCAAATCAGTCCAGGGGAAGAGACAGCGAAAATATCCATACACAGGCAGAAGTTCAGCAACAGGAAATCCAACAGACAGAACACAAGGAACACTGGCACACGAATGAATACACTGGGTTGATGGCAATACATTGAACAAACATCGACAAAGATTCGTGAACAACACTCAAACATAGGGAGGCTTTATACAGTGAAAACTAGGTCGGGGGTGGAGACTAGCAATGAAACACCTAGACAACAAACGAGTGGGAGGAGACATGAGTTCATTTATGAGAGTCCATGAATGAAGACAGACACACACACAATTCATGGAGAGCTGGAGTGCCATCCAAAGTCTTGCTGGCACCCCTTTAAGGAGCGGATTCCAGGCGCTCCAAACTTAGGAAAAGACCGGAATGCCCACCAGGGTGGGGCGTACGGCGGAAAATTCCACTTGAAATAAATAATTGGCAGTGCATTGCAAGAGTTGATACTGTGGCTTTATCAGACACACAACGCTTGCACTTAACATTTTATGAAAATGTTGAGAAAGTTTTTTTTTGCACTTGTGAGTTGTGAGTGGAGTGGAGTTATGAGGCTTGGCTGACATTTTGATCCAATGGCATTAAGAGGTTTAGTCACAAGCTCTTATGGGTGCTTTTAATTGGATAAATATTTGCAAAACACACAAACAGATATAAGGTCAGACACTATGTCATTCCTAAATTATTCTAAGGAAAAAAATGTGTAGCTGTGCAAGCAACTTAAAAGTTTATAAAAGTTTGGTGTGACTGTAAAACAAAACACCATGGATACTAGAAAGTGGTTTAAAGATTCAACAAATATGACCAACAAGAATGGAGACATTAATGACATGGTAGAAGGGAGGAATGTTCATGTTGTGAGTAGTAGGCCGACTAGTAGCATTGTAACTGCTAATGCACCGGTTGTTAGTGAGCCAATGCTGCAAGCCCCTGATGATCTTGGACTTGAGGGGCTGAACCAGATAATTTTACAGCGATACACTGCTCGCTTGTATCATAATAAACATTGTTAATTTGTTTCTTCGATGGTATCAGAATCGCAACTGGCTCGAATACAGTGTCAAAGCTGATGCTGCATTCTGCTATCCGTGTAGAATGTTCAAAAGTGGTGCTGAAGCCGCCACAGTAGACTCGACCTTCACGGTGAAAGGGTACCGAGACTGGAAACACGCCGCTGAAAAAGACAAAGGATTCCATATACACGCAAGTTTGAAAGAACACCTGACTTGTCAGGCAAGATGGAAAGATCAAGGACCCTATGGAGTCTCTGGGCCACACACTGGTTCCGGAGGTTCAGGCCATGGGGCCTCACAGCTATTTAACACAAACCAACCAATTTATCATCGAATTGAAATGTTTTGTTCTTTTAGGCACATTTAAGCAAAATTGTTTGTTTTTATTGTGAGTGTAGACCTAAATAAAAGTAAATCCAGACTCCCTGCTGGAGCATCTCGTGGAAACATGTGTTATTTGTGCTGAATAGACTTATGGTGCATTTCATTTTCTTTTTAAGAAAGAAACTGAAATGCACCATTAGATGCATTAGATATGTGGAGGAAACCTTCATTTTTAAAACAGGGCCCAGTGCTGGGAGATCCTGCTCGCCGCATTTCGCTAGTGACGGATGCATCCCTCACTGGTTGGGAGCGATCACGAGTGGTCGCTCACCCCGAGGTCTGTGGAGAGGTCACCATCTAGGGTGGCACATCAACTGTCTAGAAATGTTATTAGTTTTTCAAGCACTCAAACACTTCTTCACAGACATAAGAGATCAACATGTGTTGGTGCGCACCGACAACACTACTGTTGTCTCTTACATCAACCACCAAGGAGGTCTGTGGTCGTGCCCCTTGTACAAGCTGGCACACCAGATCCTTGTGTGGGCCCGGGAGAGGTCCCTCTCACTGAGCAGACATCCTGTCGAGACAGGGGCAGAGGCCCGGGGAATGGATGCTTCACCCAGAAGCGGTGGAGCAGATTTTGAGAAAATACCACAGGGCAGAGGTGGACCTCTTCGCATCTTGAGAGAACGTGCAATGTCCCCTCTGGTACTCTCTAGTTCATCCAGCTCCGCTGGGACTGGATGCCATTGGTACAGACATGGCCGAGGCTTCCTCTGTAAGCCTTTCCCCCGATCGCTCTGCTCCCTGGAGTTCTGGCGAGAGTGGGCCAGGACGAGGTTAGCCTACTGCTTGTAGCACCATTCTGGCCAAGCCGAGTGTGGTTCTCGGACTTGATATCCCTTCTAGACGGCTCTCCATGGGAGATACCGATCAGGAGGGATCTTCTCTCACAAGCGGAAGGCACAATTGTTCAATACCCGTCCGGAGTTGTGGAGTTTGAGAGTGTGGCCTCTGAGGGGGCGCAACTCATAGCCACGGGCCTCTCAACCGAGGTGGTAGAGACCCTTCTCCAATCTAGAGCTCTATCCACGAGAAAGCTGTATGGCCTAAAATGGAAATTATTCACTTCATGGTGTAAAGAACGCCAGCAGGATCCAGTTAACTGCCCAGTTGTTGCAGGCTAGGTTCGCTACTGGGGTCACTCACTCCATCTTGAAGGTTTACGTGGTGGCTATATCAGCCTACCACTCCTCTCTTGGTGGACATACAGTTGGTGAAGAACCCCTGGTCATACCACCAGTACGGTCTCGGGTGCCCTCTTGGGATTTGGCTGTTGTGTTAGAAGCCCTCTGTGGGCCCCCTTTTGAGCCCATAGAGGAGATTTCAGATCATTTGCTAATGATAAAGACCACACTTTTGCTAGCATTGTGTTCTCTGAGGAGAGTAGGTGACCTCCAGGCCCTCTCAGTGGCCCCTAAGGGTCGGGATCACAGACCAGGTCTGGTGGATGCGGCCACTCATGATCGAGATCACAAACCGGGTCTGGCGGATCCGACCACTCGTAACCCAAATTGCAAACCAACATGCCTGGACATGGATTCTCGTACCGTGAAATGGGAGTGGGACCTGTTATTGACTGGTTTGACACCATGAGGGCCTTCTGCCGCTTCTCAGGCTGCGTAACCGGGACGGATTGGAAATGACACGACCCCTCATATCTTGCTGGTGGGATTATGGGAGGATTTATACAGTGAAAACTAGGTCAGGGGGTGGAGACTAAGTCTTGCTGGCACATCCAGCTGATCGTTACAAATACACACTGGCCACAATTAAGCCATTTTATTTAATACTTTTTGAAACCTCCATTTGCCAGTCTAACAGCTGTAATGTTTTTCCTATTATACCTGATGAGGTTACAGAACATCTGACAAGATTTAAGACAACATTCCATTTATCCAGAATCACTCCAGACCCTTTAGATTACCAATCCATGTTGATGCTTCTTTTCTTCAGTTCACCTCACTCATTTTCTGCAGGGTTCAGTTTAAAGGACTGGAATGGCCATAGCAGAAGCTTAATTCTTAATTATTGCCCTGACGGTGGACATTTTTTACTGCTCTAGCTCTTTGCTTAAAGCCACTTCACTAATTTATGAAGTTCAATTATCTTTTGCTGCACATCAAAAATATATTCTTTGGTGTTTCTCATTGTGATGGACGATTAAGAATATTTGGGTATTGTTTCCTGTCCTATTTATATTTCTGTGAAAAAGCAATGACTGGATAATTTTATGTTCATAATTACCCTGAAGTGCTCAAAATTGTGAATATGAATATACTTCACAGATATTTTAATCATAAGAATTTCTAGGGGTGCCAATAATTGTGTCCAGCATGTATTTGAGAAAAAAACATTTATTTTATAATAATATTTCCCCCATTAAAAGTATTATCATATGAAAGGTTAGTTTTTTGTAATTTTTTTAAAGAAAATATTTTTTTATATCTTTCATCATATTTACTAAGGGTGCAGATATTTTTGGCCATGACATCTCTGATGAAACTGACAATTCACCTTCTTAAATAGAAGAAGACAATGAGCATGATGGTGAAGAGAAAGCAGCCAAAAACTGGTCCAACAATCAGTAAAGTGTCAGAGGAACCTACATGAGAATATGATAAATGGTACATGTTATTATATTGTTAAACACATTCTCAGTGAACAAGAGCAGTAATGTGTTTAATATATATATAAAAATAAATAAAATAAATAATATAAATAAAAATATTGAAAATATATGTAAATGTCAGAGATGTGCGTGTTTATATTTATGTTAAAAATTCATTTGGATTTGAGTTCATTTGTTTGGAAATTATTGACTTTATGTAGAAAAGTAAAAAAGGTTAGTGGTTCTTTAAGAAAATTCACTCTCTTGAAGTATAATATTGGGTAGAACTTATATGAGACAGAGACTTCATTCCACTTGAACGTTCCCACA
>JAUMHI010000074.1:11954150-11964394 GCA_032359435.1 Enteromius unitaeniatus | reverse complement strand
CGTAAGCAAACTTTAGAAATATTACATAGGTCATATTATATTATATTATATATTATACAATAACAAACTGTTATTAACTCGTTACTCGTTATGAAATTAGCCACACACACAAAGAAGAGGAAAAGGTGGAGGGGGAGCTTACATTGCATTAAAATACAAGCAATAATTGAAATTGTTCATTTGTTTATTTGTTTGAACGGGTAAGAATAGCTGTCATGATGACTGGAGATATATGAGAGGAGGCACTTGATGAATTTATGCGACAGCAGATGCTGCTCGGGCTGCAGCTGCTTTCATGCTCCCTAACGCAGGTGGTTCCTCTTTCATTAGTGTCTGTAAGGCCAGAAACACACGCAAATGCAGATGTGAATGATTGGCTTGTGAACTGCAAGCGCAATACGTACTTAAAGTGTATTTTTGCATTACTGTGGCAGTAAAAAAAAAAAACGTAATACTCAAGGAAACGATAAAGTTAGCTTTTAATGTTTATGCCATGCGTCTAGCTGTTTTATTATTCAGATTGCTAGCTATGAATAGGTCATTTAATCAAATTAACTTGCTAAAGAAGCTCTCCTCCCACTGTTGCTCAGCAATGACAGTATTTGGTCTGAAAGAGAAAAATAGCTAAAGGCGGCGTTTACATTAGTTTACAATAATGACTGTTATCAGCACTGAGAATGAAGTGCATACTTTAGAATTGAGGCCTGACAGACTTAATGATATTACAGGGTCACCCGGTCAGCGATAAATTATTATTATATTTATAAATTATAAATTATATTTATAAATTATTAATATTACTAATATAAAAAAAAAAAATTGTAGCACCCCTACAGTCCCATTTGTTAATATTTGTTTCATTCATAATGCTCTAGAGCATTATTGCAAAGTGTTACACAGGCTTTAATACCATTTACAAGAAAAGTTACAATTTAATGACTCTAAAATGTCATGTGGTGTAACCATGAAAGTAAAATAACAACAAATTTAAGCTGCATCATTATCAATCTATTATTTTCTAACGTAAAGTGTACAAAGATTTTCCAGGTAAAAAGTACTTAAAAATAATAGTCATGTATTATTAATTGATAAATATCATTACGTTTTTGGGAAGTCACACCACATGACATTTACAACCAACTAACCTTGATTAAACGTATAAAAAAGGTGAAATCATCTGATATTTTAAGAAATGTATTGACTTTTAAACTATGACATAATTTCCTACTTTATTTCCTACTTTATTCTTTTGGTTGGATCACATGACATTAATTGGGCGAACCAAATCATTTGAAATGTTAATTAGCAAAGTTAGTAAAATATATTTGCATGGTCAAAAAAAATCATTTTCCCAACAATGGTTTTTGTAGCTAGAAAAAAATCATTTAGTGTAGTTCTGTGGAGTGTTTCAGTTACTAAAATGTTTTTTTTTACATAAACTCTTCAGTCTTTGTTCTGACATTTACTTTTTGCACATATGCTAAAAAACACTTTATTTTTTCCTTATAAGAACTGCATGACAAAAAGATTAAAAGAGTTGCCTGTTTATTGTTGTTGATGATGTTATATGTAAAATAAAACAATAAAAAAATGTTGCCTTTGTTTTCCCAGACACCATGTGCACCTTGATGTCTCTTTGTGACCCGCGTCAGTGATTTTATCATCACTGATCCACTGCCTCTGCATTGGTTGTTGTCGTGCGCAACCCTCGTCCAGAGAGGAGTTCTGGGTACCTCCATGGCGGGGGAAAAGAGCCGTCGCAGTGCCATGGATATCAAGCGCCTAGCAGGCCTTCTGCAGCGTGGAGCCGGCCGATTGCTGGTCATCGACAGTCGGACTTTCTCGGAGTACAACGCCTCGCATGTGCACGGCGCTGTCAACGTCTGCTGCTCCAAACTGGTCAAGAGGAGGCTTCAGCAGGACAAGGTGTCAGTTACCGAGCTCCTCCAGCCCAACGGAAAGGTCAAGGTATCAAGAGTGTGTTTGAGAGAGTGCCTGGCTAGTTTACGTAATTGAGAAATTGGCCAACTATCGTTGGCATCAAAAAGGAGGTTCATGTCTGAACGCAGACAGCTGCGATCCTTTGAAGAGTTTAGTTTACAATGCCGATAGTTTTGTGTGGACTTCACAACCGTGTCTAACTATGAACTATGAACTAATGTTTACTTGTGAACACCCATTAAAGAGTCCCTGTTTTGGCACCAGTGTGCAACATATGCAGTCAAATTCATGTGCACGTATGGTATTTGACACTTCGGCATCTAAAATGAGTTTGTAATTAAGTATAGCGGTCAGTCTGAAGTTGAAGGAAATGTTTGAGAAGGTCAGATTTGATCAGCGGTCTCTTGCTAGCAGCTAGCATTTCTAAATTTGGTGGACCACTATAGATTTATTGGTTATCAGAGGCTCTGAAATTGGAGACTTGAGTTTTCCATGACTTCTGCATCGAATATGACATCATTTTTCCCACCCGCCTGGCATGCCAAGTCTTTATATTTTTAGGCACTCTGTGAAACTGACAGAACTCTTAGGGGGAAATCCAACCACCGACAGATGTCACGTAAAACTCCATGCCACAGCTGATGAGGTCAATGTCGAAAACCGATCCGCCTTTATTGCACACCTCGCTTTCTGAAAAAAAAATTGCGCCACATAGGGAATGTAGTGTGAATTTATTCTTATTTTTTTCCTCAATCAAACCACTAATGAAAACTGAAAGCCTAAATTGCTAAGAAATTACACAGTGGCCTTTTTGGGTTGTTGGTTCCTCATATTCAGATTCATGAATGAGTGACCAACCTGTCATGCATACAGTTAAACTTATGCTTTTCCAGTTCTGTATTTGCTTTTTTAGCTGCAGCTGTGAGTTGGTGTCGTTCTTTTTTGCAATAAAAATAGATTGGCTTACAATTTGTAAGATTTTAAGTGTTTTTAAGTTTGCAAGTAATTATGTAAGCCCGCTTCTGCCACCGAATAAAAAATATTTAAAAGATACAATTTAGAATAGTGAGATATAAATATAAATTATATAAATTCACAATTACAAGTTATAAAGTCAGAGTTACAAGATATAAAGTCACAATCACGTGACTTTATATCGCAGAATTCTGACTTTATATCTTGCAATTATCACTTTATAATACAAATACGACTTTATGTCTTGCAATTCTGATTTTAAACTCTGATTGTGAGTTTATATCTCACAATGTTGAGAAAAAAAGAATTGTGAGGGAAAAAAAGTCGCAATAACCTTTTTTCATTTTTTATTCAGTGGCGGAAAGGGAATTCCATAGGTATTGGACTTCCGAACCCATTTCAAACTTAGATGCTAATGTTTATGTACATCTAATTTCTACATGCATTCCGCACCGCATGATTTTTTTGGATACTTCTTTTAATACACTTTCAAATTTATGTTTTTATTTTATTTATTTATAAAAACTAATAAATAATAATATAGTGCCTGCCCGAAGCATGTCAGCCTTGGGCCTTTGTGTGCTATTTGTTTCCCCCCCCAAAAAAGGGCACTTGATTCGGATCTGGACAAAACCAGTTCCATCTGAACTTAACAGAGTGTCACTGTTTTCTTGGGTCACTCTTTCGCTGCATTCCCCATTTCTTTCCATAGCCGAGCCTAGAGGCTGTGTGGCTTTTATTATCTCCCTCAGTAAAGAGGATAACGCTCGTGATTAATGCAAGTCCTGGATAAAGCTGAAGCTATCTGGGTGTAAGTGGGGGGAGGTGGGATGGGGCGAATTCTGGAAACTCTTTGTTATTGGATGAGCATGACATCATAATCTTTAGTGTGGCCACTGGCAGAGCGCTAGCAGAGCACGTGCAAATCGTCTACGCGACTAGTGCAGGATCCAGACAAAACCCTACCCCCTTCACCCCCCCATTGCTTTGGACAGCTGCCATTGCCAGAAGTTGTGGCATCAATGTGTGAGCTGAAAGTAACGACATCACCACAACCAAAGGCCACCAGTGTGGTCCATTGTGAGCGCGAATAAAGGAAGGAAGTGAAAGAGGGTATTAATGGATGAGCAGCACACATCCACACTGAGATAATGCCGAGGTCCCCCATGGCTCTGTGTTCGGCCCATTTCAGATTACATCAGCGGAAGGCACCATATGCACCGATTGCCAGGCCTGCATTGTAAATGGGTCAGTGTTAAGTGCAGTAGATAGAGTGCAATGGTACAGGAGCAGGACTTCCTCTGCAGCCACGAACAGTCTTGGCTTATGGTAATCTGTGCTGCTGAATGTTCCATTGAGCTGGTACTGACAGATGGCTATGCGGTCGCCCAGAGCGAAGACAGCCGAATAGACAGATCTTAAGGATGTACGGATTGAACAAAGACAGGAAGCTTATTCTTCAGGCCATTATCCTGTGCTCTTTGTAGAACATCACCTTTTTAAAATTTCACATGTAGAAATGAATAGGGTTGTATGTTGTCTCAAGAAAAAATGTCAGCGGATCTTGTACGTGAAAAACCCGCTGGCATAATAGGGAGTTGCTAGTGAGATTTGCTAGCTTGTGGGTAGTGATTAAATCAAATGAGCCTACGTTTAAGTCTCTGATATTTTGATGCCATTTTTGGCATGGGTTCCTTTTACAATGGGATTCTTATAATTATATCTTCATGGTTTTATTAACAAATTTCTTAAAGTGGCATCATGAAAAAAGGAAGCAAAATTATAGCAGTCCAAAACATTGGTATATATTGCATAATGTGATTGTGGTTTCAAATTGGTTTAAAGAAAAATTATTTTCAGTATTATTAATAAAATGTCACTGATATTCTTGAATAAGGACTTGAATTTGAGTTTATAATGACACTAACTGTGCAACATCGACATTGATAATAATAGATATTATAGATATAAGTTCTAAATATTTATTTACTAACCCTAAAGCCAGGCTCACACGTGTGATTTTCTTTACACTGTACTTGTACTTGTCAGACTGTACGAACATGATGATCATGTCACACTCAGTCAAGACATGTTAAAAAAAAAACAAATCTTGTTTAGGGTTTTACATCTACCCATATGTTATTAAGTGACAGTGAGGGGTAAAATGTTGGTCATAAAAAGTATATGAATGGCGGCAAAACCTGCGTATTTAAGAAGAAAATTATAAGCACCCACATGAAAACAGCGGCACAATCGGTTTTTATCATAGCAAAGGCAACATATCAGATGAATTTCGCAAGCGGAGTATAAGAGCGGAGGAGTTTATGGCATATAGAGCATTAATTCTGATCATGGCTTGTCTTAAAATACAAGGAAAGTTTGAAGTTCGTCGTTTGGAGATGTCATACTGCAGGACTTTGCGCAAAATCTTCTGACACTGCCAGAATATTGTCAGAGGTAAAAGTTGATCGCGACAGCAATAATCGGCTGTCCGTAAACATGTCGAACTAACTATCAGACACTACAGATTTTAGCCTAGGTTTATGGGAATCAAAATTCGGCCAAATCATAGCTAAAGTCTCTCAGTATGAGCTGGGTTTTACTTAAGCAGCAACACATTAAAAAGTTATAAGTAGCTTCCTATCCTGTAGCTTTCCACACGTTTTGATGTGAAAAATGACTCCTGCGTTGTTGACTATGTCCTGATGTGCCTACTGAACGTGTGAAGGGACAGAGGACATACTTGTCAACAAGTTAAATTATAACAAATGGGGCAGACGAGAAGTGAGTGGCACTGGTCAAACGCTCTCAGGATATATGTGTACACAAAGGCCCGACAGGTGACACAAATAGAAATCGAACGTGCCATTTTTGAAATCCTGCTGATGTCACAGCATGTAAACGATCCGAACGAGTTGGGTGACCTTGGGACCATCCTGTGGCTCTTGGAAAATGTAGCTATTTGACACGCTCGTCTTTGCGGGTGACACCTAACTATTACTGAACCTCTCTATGGCTTGGTTTAGTAATAAGTGGGTACCTAATTACAACCCAATAGCATTTGCTGACAGGATATTCGAGGTGTCTCTGGCTATGTTCGGAATAGCATATTACCGTACTATTTTTGATATTCCTTCAGTATGCAATATGTACTGTATGCTTTTCACATTGTGTTCATTTCTATATGGATGGAACTTATGAATAATGTACAACAATATTATAGTTGCATTTTATTACAACTGTATATTTTATAGTTCCTATAGATATAATCTTGTAATCTCATCTGAGTGAAAAGCTGTATGTATTTGTTGTATATTATATATTTGTTTTAAAAATACACTATAGGCATGTATTGTTTAAAGTATATGTACAGTACTCTATTAATAGTATATATTACATAAAATAGATTAAAACAGACATAAAAAAAGATTATTATATTGTGCTATATTATACAGTACAATGCATATTGTTTAAAAATAAATAAAATACCTATCATATATATATATATATATATATATATATATATTGTCTAAAGCAATTGTTCATTAATGTATATGATATAGTGGATAATTTTTATTTTTAAAAATAATGTTTTATATAATATATCGTAGTGTATTATTTTTAAATAAAAATAATAAAATATAGAAATAAAAAGATAAATGTTATACATGCACATTATATATTTGTCTAATAAAATAGCAGATGTTATACATCTTAAAGAATACTATATATTGTCTAAAATTAATAAATAATACAATATATATATAATATCTTACATTATATAAGCCAATATGTATTTTAAATATTCAGCACACTGCAGTGAATTCAAGTTCAAGTGGAAAAAATGTAAAAGGAATAAATAAATAAAAAATGAACAAAGAAAAGAAAGAAAGTCATGAGTGTGAATGTGGCAGCATGTGTGACCCAGGCTTCAGCAGGCCTTCACGAGAGCCCATAATCCTCAGGTGATGATGTCACCATCTACATTTAGCCTTCATCCAATTAAGGCGGAACACCTTGTACAGAAGGGGCGGGGCCTGCGAGAGACGGACAGGGCCTAGTTTCTCACCATCCCTTGTCAATCAATAACCTCCATTTAATACCTTATCTAACAGCTAAGCTTCACTTGTGTAATCGCTCAAGGTTCACGAAGAGCGCTAGGTGTAAACGGTGCTATTATTTAACTTTCACAGTCGGTGGAGTTGAACTGACAGGGAAACACGGTAATCTTCCACCGCAGCCAACCTTCGGCAGGTGACATCACCTTTTAGGCCCGGTGCCAAGCTGGTGTGAAACACAGACTTTCGGTTTCTGACATGTACATCACCTTCTTCCTTACTTTTAGATTGACGCTGCATTTGCAATGCTGTTTCTAAATAAAATGATCAATATAACGTGAAGTCCAAAGCTCAGCTGTGCTTGGATGAAAGGAAATGTGATAACGTCATACCGTTGTAGATAGTTTGAGTGAAGTCCATTGATGTGGATTGAAACCAGGTCAGAGCTGTTTAGAATAAAGGTCAGACCTTTTATCTAAAGATTACTATGTAATGGTTAGTTGATGTTTTTTAGTAGCTAAAGGCCTGTTGCCATCATTGGCCTAAACGCCAATGATGATAACATTAATGACAACAGCAAATATGTAAAGTTTTAATAATCATTTTAATTTTGTGCAAATAGGGAAGTCCACACCTCATAACTGTAACGATAACAAATCATTTCTATGGAGGGACCTCATCATATTCACCTAAAAATTAAAATACGGCATATTATTGACCCATTCTCAATCAGTATTATTTAAAAAACTGATCATTCAAAGCAACTGATTAAATTAATAGATTTATTCATTCACAAAAACAACATTGTTATTAGTGATGAAGTCCTGAAATTTCAGCAAAATAGAAAAAATATTCTTGTGAATTTATGCATGTATATTATTCAGCACACTGAAATTTACACAAAATGATGTTTAAAAAAAAAAAGGAAAAAGGGAATTGTGGCATTTTAATTTTACCGGATATTGAAAAATGTACACTTAAAATACATTTTGGAACAGTGAAAATAAATATATAAATAAATAACTAAATAAAATACACATATTGTTACATATATATATATGTGTATGTGTGTGTGAGAGAGAGAGAGAGATATTTTTTTTGGTGTCTGACGTGATCGAATCCATGATTTTGAAGGAGTACTTCTCCGATTATACCTTTAGACTGTGTCTGTGTCCATTTTGTCACCCGAAAATACAACCCCCCCGAATAGCATGAAGCATTCATTTACCCAAATTCAATTTATTTTTGATTTCAAATTTCTGATAAATAAAAACATTGACTTTGGTTTGGTGATAAATCATTGCGGCGCATCACTAATCACTACTTTAATCATAAACTCTCCAATAAAAGCTTGAACAGCATTTTTACAATTTCTAGTAGCACCATTTCTGTTTCTTTAACAGTATTATGGGTCACTTTGTGAAACTTAATTTCCTCTCCATTTTATCTTCTGTTCTCCGCAAAGGAAATAAAGTCATTGCTTTTGTTTTTTGACTGCAGTCCTTGAGAATTGCAGTTGTTGCTGCACTCCCATGCATTATTATTGTTTTCGTTTCCTCTTCTCATCCCTTTTTTTTCTGTCCCTCCATCTTTCCTCATCTTCATCCTCTGTCACTGGCCTGGTTTCTCCTCCCCTCCTCTCGTCTGTGTGTGTTTTCTCCAGTAGTGCTCCAGTATTGTAGTGAGTCATTCTGCAGCGGCTCTGGCTGATGGTCATGTGATTAAAAACTGCCTGACAACATTGAGACAGCGGGGCTCGCGTGCAGCTCCTGCATACACACACACACACACACACACACACACACACACACAGAGATTCAGGTCTCACGCACTGATGCTTTAAAGCCTCAAAAACACCACTTTATGTGCAAAAGATTTGAGCAAGAAAATTAGATCCCACTTTGCTCTTGTTTCTTTGTTTCACATTTTAAAGCATGATGTAAATATTATGCATATTAAAAATCAAATGCATTTCTTAAAATACATTATAATAATCATTAGCAGAACTGAGATCGATTGATATACCGGACAAATAGATAAATTGGTCAATAATCACTCATGCATAGCCAAAATGTTGTCTCCCTCTCAGTCCCACAATCTATCTATTTTCTGAGTGTAACATTTTAATAAATTATTGTTTATAGAAGCATATTAATGTTCAGCAAATGTTTGTATTTTTTTTTAAATACACAATATATTGTCATTTCATTAACCTTATCAATGCAATAAATAAATATACTGTAAAATAATCTTTAATTATATTCATATAAAATATTAATTACATAATATTCAGATAACATTAGAATATTCATCCTATATACTGGTTTATTATAATAATATATTTTTATAATTCTTAGCAATTCCGGAGTAAATAACTGCAAGTATTATATCTGGTGAAAATTAAATATTGCAGAGATATACAAGAGAAAATGTTGTGTATATATAAATATGTGTGTGTTGTACTATAATATTCACAATCCTTAGCAATGTGTATTGCAGTAAATATTGTATATATTAATAAGTATGTATATAATTATTGTCTAGTTTATTACTAGTTATATATATGTGTGTGTGTGTGTGTGTGTATATATATATTTATATCAAACAATTGTGATTTTTATTTTGTTCATATAGTACAAATATATGCATTTATGTATATATTTAAGAAAAGTTTATATATAGTATATTTATATACAGTATGTAATATATTAAATATATTTATACATGATATAAATTACATGTAAATATGAATAGGCTATTAAAAATATATACTGTATGTGTGTGTGTGTGTGTGTGTGTATATATATATATATATATATATATAGTCAAAAACTTAATATATAACGCAATAACGTAATATATTATATTATATTTAATATTTATAGTATATATATATACGTAATATACACTTTACACAGATATATTATGCAAATAAAAACTTTTATAATATCACAATCAAAAGAAAGCACTAATATATATGTGTGTGTGTGTGTGTGTGTGTGTGAACAATCATGAACTTGTATATCTGATTATATAAAATATTTCAGATTTTATTTCTAAATATTATTTGCTATCTCTTTTGTTTCCTACTGTTGATGTCATCATATCAGCTTTGCTCTGCTGTGAAATAGTCAGATATAGTGTGTTTGAGCCGTATATCCGTGACGCCCTGCTGATGGCTTGTGTGTGTGTGTGTGTGTGTGTGTGTGCTCTGAAGGTGGACCTGGGCCGCAGGCAGGAGGTGGTGGTGTACGATCAGAGCACGAAAGA
>JAUMHI010000074.1:11940345-11954050 GCA_032359435.1 Enteromius unitaeniatus | reverse complement strand
TGTGTGTGTGTGTGTGCTCTGAAGGTGGACCTGGGCCGCAGGCAGGAGGTGGTGGTGTACGATCAGAGCACGAAAGACGCCGGGCAGCTTCCCAAAGACAGCTTCGTCCACATCCTCCTGAGCAAGCTGGACGGCTCCTTCCAAAGGGTGTCTCTGCTCACAGGTACATACAGACGAGACGGGGACAGGTTGATTCTGGGATATTCCAGCAGAGGGCGATTCTTAAACCACCGTTTCCCAAACACACTCCTACTTTCTGCTGTCATTTACTCTCTCTCTCTCTCTCTTTAGTTTCCCTCATGGCTCTGTCTTGTCTGACTGTTTTCTTTTCCGTGTAAATGATTCAGAGGCCTTGATGATTTGTGATGTTTGCTGACAGACATTTTTGTTATGTCATCATTGGAGGAATGTACACACTCACTGCTTGTTTTGCACCGTGTAGTTGTCTAGTTAAACGCTTGTGGAGGTTTGCAAATTGATTTTCTTTTGTGTCGCTCTTTGCTTTAGACACCAACAAAACACACCGAAACTCAAAGTTGCCAAAATGCCAAAGTTATTATATGCATATTAGACATTAAATTAGTAGTAGTAATGATTATTAATAATATTAATATAAATACAGTTTTAATAGGTGCTTATAAATAGCTTTTAAATGCAACTTTTTTGTGCATGTGCTTTTATTATTTTTAATGCATATTGGCAATTATTAGTAGCAATTATTAATAATAATAATGTATTTTAAAATATTTTTAATAGCTTTTTTGAAACCATTATTTGTGATGTAACATTAAATATAGCATAACATAGCAATATTAATAATAATGAAAGATAATGATGTCTTAATTATTTTTATAGTCTTTTTTTTTTTACTTTATGTGACTTTTTTTTCCTTTTATGCTGTTATGTGTTTTAGTCATTACTGTAGTAGGAATTATTAAGAATAATAATAAAAAAATAACGTAAAAGACCTGAGTCTAAATGTATAAGAAAAAACAAAATTGCACCCGATGCATGCACAGGTTGCCAGATATTGAAGTGTGTTGTGTTTTCCTTCAAACTGGCAACCCTGGGTGCCGAAATACAATTGGGTAAAACTGGCAGAGGCCTGACGTTCTGACCCGGAATGACCATCGAACTGTTTTTCAGATAAATAAGTATGTTAACTTAACATTTTTCTTAAATATCTGCAAACGTATTATGATAATTTTATGCTTTAGTAGAGTCAAAAACTTAATATATAATGCAATAACGTAATATATTATATTATATTTAATATAGTTTAAAAAACACTATATTGTAGTAACATTCTTAATAATACATTGTTTATAACATTGTTTACGGGTGATAATATAACAAACACATTAATATTAACTTACATGTATTTAATCAAAATGTATCATCCTTAGCGATTGATCAAAAAAAAAAAAAAAATATATAATTTTATATATATAAAAACTACTTGAAATGCCTGATTTTCCTGCTCAACTTGGCAGGAAAAGCACTAAAGATGTAATGTTAACCATTTGTGCAGCTGCCATGCACCGGTCTGACAAGAATCTCCTGCTGTCAATCAAATGATGTCATGATTCACAAAAGAGCCGCTGATTGCCAAAGGCTTGTTTTTTAACCGGCATTTAGAGATCAAACCCAAAGAGAAAACAGACATTTTTTACATCCCAAACATGCCAGCTTTTTGTCACTCCCTGTAATAATTACTTTGTGTTAATAGTGATCGTCACAGCTAAGTTCAGCTCTTAAAGAAATCCTCACAGTAGGCAGTTTTCAGCATGAAGCCTTTTTTTTTTTCTTACTAAGCTGCTTGATCCAAATATGTCAGCAGTGAAAAGAAGCTCAAATGTATTTCAGTCAGGATTTGGGGAAATTTCAGCACTTCTGCAAATCTTTGATGATGTGGCTGCTTGCGCTGAAGCGGCTGTCACCTTTAAAGCTTAAGACCTCTTCGAGTCTCATTTAGTGTTTCTTTTTTTTTTTTTAATAAGCTTAAATTAGAAATGCGTCACACGTGACGTGGAAAGTTAACCCTGCCGTCACTGAAGCTAAGACTGCACCTTTGATATAGAAATAAATGCATTTGTCATCTAAAATAGACTACTGAATATTAATATACAACATATTAAAGTATGCAATGTAATTATTTGTGGGGTTTGCTCAAATGCTGCATAGATACTGCAGTTGGCTTCATGAAATATGAATTACATTTTTTACACTCTTGCTTGTATTGTCATTCTCAGACTCTGAAAATAGTTCTTTGTGTAAATGAGGCCAGTAAAGAAGACTTTGTGATTCTATTAAGACCATATTAAGACAATATGGATGACAAATGGCTCTTGGCGGCCTTTGATAAACATTAAAGGACAGCTCTAGAGGAGATGATGTAATGTTTCTGGATGTATTCAGTCCAGTACTTGCAGGGATAAAAGCTCCTGTTGCTTTCAAATGTAAATATAGTATCACAACTGAGCATATGCATTAAGAAAATGTTATATATTATAAAGAAACGCATTCCATTAACTGGATATTTTTCAGCTTGTCACTGTCGTGTGGTAGGAGGCGCTATTATGCCTCATCTTAAAGAGCACTGAATCTCTAGATCAAAACATGTAGGAGATATGTAAAACAACGCATTATTAAATAATAATAGTGCTCTCAAATGATTCATCGCAACCAAAATGAACATTTTCGTTTACGTAATATATGTGTGTACTATGTATATTTGTTATTATATATAAAAGAAAACACACATGCATGTATATATTTCAGAAAAGAATGTTGTTTGTATATTGCATTTATTTATGTATATGTAAACAAAAACATTTATTTTGGATGGACTCCAACACAGTTTCACCACCAATTGGTACGTATTTATACGAGGTGGACAATTCGTGTTTATTTGTATGAATTCATACGACCTCTCTTATTACGATTTTGTACAATTTGTCTTAACCCCAGTAAAGGGTGGGTTTAGGGGCGGGGTTAGGTGTGGGTCATTCATACAAATTCATATGAATTGGCAGAAATGTGAGTGATGTCGTACGAGTTAGCCACCTCGAAAAATTTGTATGAATTGCCGTGAGACGGGGCTGGATTTATCACGATGAATCGTTTGACAGCACTATTAAAGCTATTAAGCATTACACGGCATTTCAATCAAAATGCCTAATGTTTTTAAATTAAATGGCGACTCGGGAAGTAGTGTTTGACTGTAAAGCTCAGATCAAGACACAGACATTAACAAAAACGTGACTTTTTTCAGCTTTGTGTTCAATGTTACTATTTTATTGTAGCTTTTTTGTACCAAGTATTAGTAACTATGATTTTTGACACATTGATTACCATTGGGTTAAATGCAGTTTGGTTAGTGTGGTAAAACCACGGGTAAGTTATGCTTACTATGGTGTAACTGTTTTTGTTTTGCTTTGAAAACCTTTGTTTCATTTTCTTTGTTTTTTTTGGTAACTTTTTCGGTTTTGTTTTGTTTTTTGCTGTTAGCTTAGCATCACGCTAATGCCAAATTCTACCAGAATCGACTGTAAACATTAGTCAAGTTTCTTGTGAACTTCAAAAAACTTTCAAGTGAATCCCATCAGTGTCGTGAATGTGACATAAAAGTCGCATTGATTTTAATCTAAATGTTTAGAATGAGGTCGCATTACAAAACATCTGACCTGAATCTGATAGAAGTGGCACAAGTCAGAACTGAAAAGTTCCGATTCCGTGTAGTTTGTGCTGTTCACCATTTCATGAACACAAACATCAACAACCATAAAAAGTCACATATGAGCATAAATGAATCAGAGTTGTGCAACAGTGTTTTTGGCTTAACATAAGATAATAAACAGTGTTATGATTGGAATAGTGATTTTTGTAAGTGATAGAACATAAACAACGTTTGTGACCACTTCCTGTCTTAAACAGTCACTGGGGAAAAGTGTCATTTATGCACAAAGCAACTTTGAAAGTCACTCAAAGCAGTGAAGACTGATGTAACAGAGAGCCAGTGATGCTTTCATTGTTTGATAGCATTATTTAAAGGAGAATTTCATGAAATTTCAACACTGTAAAAAGAGTCTTGTTTTATGCATGGTTTTCAAAGAAGCTTGTGCACACTCTTAAAAACAAATGTTCCAAAAGGTTTGTTTCGCAGTGAAACATTTTTGAGCCATTTAAGAACCCTCCAGTGATCTGAAACTTTTTTTTCTTAGTGAAAATAGCATTTTAAAAAAATCTAAAGAAACTTTTCCCAATATAGAGAATGTTTTGTGCATTCTGTTGAGGTTAAATGGGTCGTGAAATGCAAATGCTGCTGTTAGTGTGTAGGAAATGCTACAGCATAACATATGAAATAACCCCCATGTATAGCATACATGAATTCACCCCAGAGCAGATCTATACAGGTGGAGCTGGGGAAGGAGGAGGGTTTCTAAAGCGTACAGCAACTGCTATAGCACGTGATATACAAGTATTTGAATGTTTGCATTGGCTACTAATGCGAAAAGTAACCAATCAAGGAACCGATGGGTTTGTGACATAATTTTGTATTTACCTGCATTTTCTCTGAGGATAAAGTGCTTGGCACTGCATTACTAATGCTCCAATTAAGGGTTTTCTCCCAAATTCAGATCCAGAGGTGACTCCATTTTGCATTGCTACGAGAATATTTTTTTTGTGCAAAGAAAACAAAAATAACATAATTTATCCAACCATTGTGCCATTTTGGAGAGTATCACAATGCAAAGCATACGCATGCTTTAACGTATTCGACGTAATCACTGTCGTTTACATTCAGAAGAGGAATGAATGCATGAATGTAATAAACGTTTACGATTGATGATACTTAAATTTAAAAATGGCGGAAGACGTTAACTTGGGAGAAAATAGTTGAGTTAATTACATTATTTTTGTTTTCTCGTATTGCGGCAAAACTGAAGTTGTGCGACTGATGTCACTTCCTGTTATCAATGTATTTACTGCATTTTTACGTTTCTGGACCTAAAGCATTTCGGTTGTGTTGCTGTCTATGGAGGGTCAGCTAGCTCTCAGATTTCATCAAAAATATCTTAATTTGTGTTCCGAAGATGAAGAAAGGCTTTATGGGTTTGGAATTTTCATTTTGGCGTGAACTAACCCTTTAAAGCAAAGAAATTGTTAATATGTTTAGCATGCAAATATGTCAGTTAGCCAGCGTACTTGAACATGTTTATGTAGTAATGTAAATAAATGATAACATGAACGACATTTGCTTTCATCTCACTGAAAAGTATAAAGTGGCAGAAATCACAAGTGTATTTATATTTTGTCCATGAACTTCACTTCGAACTACTTCTTCTCCTTAATGTCCTGCAGGGTTTAGCTCAAACTGCCACACCTGAACAAACTCTTTGGCTTCACCCCCGTTTGACTATGAGCAGGTTCGTCTTTGTTGCCTGTTGAGCCGGCACGCTGTTTCCTGTTCATGTCAGGCAATCCCAGGATCTGAAATGTTATGCGAGCTGTTGTTGAATTTGATTGTACATCTCGCTCCACAGGCATCTCGTTCACGCCGTTCTTCTTATTGGAATGGCACACACACATTTGCACACACCTCCTGAAGCTTTCACACCTCACCCACAGGGACAAGCTTCAGAACGGATGTGTGTGTCCTGCAGATGTGAAATCGCTCTTAATCTCGCTAGCCTGTCGCCATCTGCCTTTGTTTTTCTATGCATGGTAGGACATCAGGTCCACTGGGTCACCTATATGCATTCATGTATGTCACCTTCTCCAGGTATTATATGGGTCGATGATATCATTCTCTTTTTTTGTCCTATATATTAATTTCTTAAAAAATGCAGGAATCAGTTTTGGTTTTAAAATATTTTTTTCAATATTTCTTCATTTCTTAATAAGGAATAAATAATAATTGAATAAAAGAACTTCTTGAAAGAATTGTATTTTATTAAAACCTTTCACAAAATAGCCACAAAATAAAATAATAAATAAATAAAATATTGACCAACTTTCAAAACCCACTGACTGTGTATCAAGGTCAATAAAATAAACTGAATAAATAATTCAACCCTTTTTATGTCAAGTCGAGTTTATCTCAGATTGTAAAATATCATGCAGTGCAACTCCCCAAAACTGTAATGTTTATGTACTAACAATTAATAATCTTCATATTAAATACTTTTTACCTTGAAAAATATATTTCCAAATGTGTTTTTGAATGTAATGATTAAGACGGGTACGCTCACGTGTTTTATGTAAAGAAAATGTTTTTACTTGGTTACACCACATGACTTTAAATAAAAATTTATCGATTTGATTCTTTAATTAAATAGCTTTTTTAAAACCATATGAAACCAACACAAATGCAAAGAGATATTTTAAACTTGTAGATGCCTTAAAATTTGTTTTTAACAAATTTTTCAAAAAGGATTCCATTCAAAAAGGACAAACAACATTTCCTCTGTACCACCAATAGTTAATGCCGCAAAAGTGGGAAGAATTCAGCTAAAAGTAGCGAATTATGCTCAATTAGAAGATGAAAGTTTTAGCTTGGCAGGGACCAGAGAGCGGCTGTTCCTTTCCCCTTTGTATTTAGCTGCTTTTGGAGCTGAATTCAGCTTTGTCTCGCTCCCGGCTTCTATTATGCAACTGGGCGTTTCTTGCTGAAGTGTTTGTGTGTGTTCGCCAAAATGAGGTAATGAACAGGTGGTGACGCATTCGCTCTAAAACAATATCAATATATCCTTTCACTGTAAGCCTGCCCTCAACATTACGTCCTCTCTCAGACTCCAGACTCGCCACGGTCAGCCAAAGCTCCAATTTTACCGCCGTTTCTACGCCCAGTTGAGGTAAAGGACAGGAGGGCATTCATGATTTAAACCAGCAGAGGAAAAAGTCTGACAGACTTCTTTGGAAAAAAAAAATGTTTCCTATGATATTTGCTTGACTTTAACTGTTGTAAGCCTTGATTATAACAAAAAAACTCAATCATATTTTTAGCCTAAACGTTTCAAGATTCATTTCGAAACAAACCTACAGTGGTCCTACTATGAAGTCACTAACAAAAACGGCATCAAATGAGAAGTGTTGAAAGGTAAAATTTGCAACCGTCAGGTCATCCAAGATGTAGATGAGTTTGTATCTTCAGCGGGAACAGATTTGGAGAAATTTAGCATTATACCACTTTTTCACCAGTGGATCCTATGCAGTGAATAAGTGCCATCAGAATTAAAATTGATAAAAACATCACAATAATCCACAAGTAACTCGCATCACTCTAGTCTATCAGCTAACATCTTGTGACACAATAAGCACTGTGCAGGCCAGATTCAAACCTGTTCTCCAATATAGGCACCAAAGCTCAACATTTGTATTTTTAGAATATATATATTTAGACAACAAACTATGCCGAGTTAAAGGAATTTAATAATTTGTAGGACAAACATTAAAAAACTGAGTACTTAGTAATTAATTAATTGAGTTGTGACCCTTGAACTAATTAATCTAATTTTTTTAGTTAAAACAAAAGGAATAAATAAACAGATAGCATAGCACGTTAAGACCAAAGTATACTTCTGCCGGCCACATTAATGGTATATATACCATTCATTTACTTTGGAACCCAAGTCATATTGTACTAGCACCAAATTGTCTGAAGATTTTATCCAAAGTGTCCTACAAGTGAGGGGTAGTACTACAAACTGACCAAAGGGGTAGTACTACAAACTGACTTTCTGGAAGCTGACTGTGGAAGCCACTGGCTACCGTCAACTGTGTGGTTATCAAAATTCTACAAGTCACTTTTGATGGTTAGCATCTAAAACTTGATCCTGCAGCAGTTTGGCTTCCTGTGTCTACGTAACCCGTTTCCATTATCGTCCCAGAGCGACACGGGGATCAATGTTTCTATTGAAAAAGAGCCACTGTTGCCATTAGGATGAGGTAAGCTCTCGAGGGACGTTCTTGGTGATGTTATTTTCAACAAACACACACTCAACTCTTTCTCTGGCCGTATGTCTTTCTGATTAGAGCACGGCTCTATTTTTAGTTCAGGCTCCTGTGGTCATCACATCTGGCGCCAGTCGCCTACTTGAACAGCACACATATGCACGCCACAGATTCACAAAGGTCGAAAAGATGACCTTTTAGTCTCCACCCTGTTCCCCCCGACATACACATACACCACTTTGTGGTATAAAGGAAATGAGCAGCATTTGTCCTACATATGGCTCGCTGTAAACTTGGCTATAGTTTCTCTGTGCTCTCATAGACCTCAAATTATATGTGTTATGTCAATTCTGAGAAACAAGCTGAAGAAATGAAGAAATGTCAGCGGGCTCACCAGTGCCAAATACTTTCAGCATGACACAAACCACTTCTCCTCTCCTCTCTGCTACTGTCTCCCTCTTTTTTCCCTCTTTTCTACCTACCATCCAATTTCCCTTATAAAAGCAAAATAAAAGTATTCGTTGCAATTAAGTTGAAGTATACATGTCCACTGTACTGTACATTATACATACTTTGTGTGTGTGTGTGTGTGTATATATATATATATATATATATATATACTCAGCATTTTAGGTACATTTTATTCTATCCTATTTTATACCTTTAACGATGCTTTCTGGCACCAAAAGTAGTCGTAATTAAATTTTTCCACCCACAAAAGGCTGGTTTTGCTACTGTATCTTAAAGGCTTCTATGTAAATAGCATGTTATGATTGGCTAACATCCAAGCAGCAGCAGCCGCATATTTCTCTCAGGGCGGGCCAAGTTTATGATTCATGGAATTCTTGTAGCTCAAACAGTAGAGCACAGTGCTAGCAACGGCAGGTCATGGGTTCGATTCCCAGAGTAGTTTAAGTAGATGCTCTGTGTAACGGAGGCCAGTAAGAGCTGTGTAGGTAATGCCCACTCGCATGATCCCTATAGGTGCACTAGCAACTGACACTAGAGGTTGTGGTCTTTAGTTTCCTCGTTAGCTCGCCCGCTTCTAATGCTGGATACACTGGTTTGAATCCTGGTAGAACCAGAGGGGTTGTATTGGTACCGTGACCCATATGGGGGTGAGTGTAATGGAAGCCAGCTAGTAAGAGCAGTGCAAATAAACCTCACTCCACTGATCTCAAGAGGCACACTAGAGGTGCCGTCCCAAAATTCCCTGTGCGTGGATGGGGTGCGCGGCTTCTGAGCCCTTCTGATACATATTTTACGTAATACGGCCGGCAGAAGTATACTTTAGTCTTAACGTGCTATGCTATCTGTTTATTCATTCATTTTGTTTTAACTAAAAATTGTGATTAATTGGTTCAAGGGTCTCAACTCAATTAATAACAATTATCTGAGTACTCAGTTTTTTTGTGTTTATCCTACAAATTATTAAATTCCTTTAACTCGGCATAGTTTGTAGTTTAAATGTAATTTCGTTAGATGTTGCCATAACTAAAGATTGATTCAAAACTGTTTAATTAATTGCTCTGATGGTAGGAAAATTCTTTATTATAGGTAATTCAGGTCTCTTCCAAAAGTTCCAAAGGTTTTCAAGAATGCAGTGAATTCCAGGAAACATTTGCAGAACACAGGACACACGCATACACAAACAAATGACGCAACCCAGCGCTCATTTCCTGATAGAGGCCCAGAATCCTTCCATTCCATCCTCGGCTAAATTTGGACTTCCAGCGGAGCTTGAAGCCCCTGTGTAAAGAATGTGGGCTTTGTCATAATTCTGCTGTTTTATTGCAAGCATTAATACTCCCCTCATTTATCTCTCTCTCTCTCTCAGGCTCTCTCCATTTCTCTTTCCATCTCCCCCTTTTCTTCCCACATGAAGCACATCCTCCCAGTTGTGTAACCCTCTCTGGAGACCTCTATCCTGGTTTACATGTGGCCCGATGACATCATAGTTCTCCATAGGGGGTTTCGATTGCTTTCTTTCACTGTCTTTTAAGGGGGAAGGGTTGGGGAACAGAGACCTACATCCATATTAATAGATCAACTCTAGATTCTCAATCACCCCTACATCTTGAGCAAGGAACGAATGGAAAACATGGGAATAGATGATGTAGTAAATTATAAATATAATACATAGGTGTGGTTTAATGCACGTTTGCCCATATATCAGTATCATTGGTGCAAATTACAAATTAAAAGCAAATCGATTGTGCAGGGCTCAGTTCAAATTAAACTAGTCGATTTTATTCACAAACAAAACACATGTTCAAATCATCAACAAAAAAGGCTGCTCTAAATGAAATTTAAAGCTATAGTAGGAATATTTATTTAATATTTCATTACTGATTCCAACTGCAGTTTTATTACAGTGTTCTCCATTGAATTCTCTTTTTTTCCCCCTACATTTGATCTTCTACCATTGCAGCATTAATGTTAAGCTTAAGAAAAAGGAAGGAGTGCAACAGTTGGTCAAGAATCTTCTCAGGACGCCTCGCCTTTTTTCTTGCACTGACAAGTGAACAAGTTTCTTGCTTAATCCAATAAATGTCATCATCTTTTTGAATCACATAAGATTGTTTTAAGGTTTTGGCTGTAAGCACGTCCTTGCAAAACATCTGAAAATTCAAATCTGATGTAACTG
The DNA here is from genome assembly GCA_032359435.1 of Enteromius unitaeniatus. Lineage (NCBI taxonomy): Eukaryota > Metazoa > Chordata > Actinopteri > Cypriniformes > Cyprinidae > Enteromius > Enteromius unitaeniatus. Next base: position 11,943,447 of record JAUMHI010000074.1, on the reverse strand, counting down.
GCCTCCTAAAGTGTTAAAACCGGTTAAAACCGGGTCCTTCTTCAGCTGTCTGTAACACAGCTGAAACATGGCAGACCTTGATTAATGAACTTGACCTTTGACCTGTACACTGGGTTTCAGCCCAGTACTGAGTGACGGCATCCTGTTGAGCCATTGCACTAAAAAGCCTCAAGTCTTTTCTGAACTATGCGAGATCTAGATCATATTCTTTTTAGCATTAATAGTGTTTAACGGGATGGGCAGTGTTAAATGTAAACTAATACAAGAGTCAAGCAATGCTGTTTTACCATCTTGTAGCTCAGCATGTTTTAAGCGATTTGGAAGTATTGATAGAAACATTGAGTCATGGCAATATGACCGACCAAAAGCCATAATCTCTTTTGTAAGAGGATGCGTAACTTTATAGTAAAACTACTGGTGTGAAGAAGCTGGAAGAGAAACAAGTGATTTATAATATACTTAAGATAGGAACAAGCAATCTGGGTCTTTCTCAAGAAGAAGAAGACAAATAACATTTCCTAAATTGTAATGTAACTATATTGGCATCAATGGTTACATGATGAACTTTTAATATCCATGGAATCTTTACATTCTACAAAAAGTTCTGTATACTGGGAAAGGTTCTTTAGCAAAAAAAAAAAAAAAAAAAAGATTTTTGCTAAAAGGTTCTTTGGTGAACCAAAAATGTTTTTTTTTTTCAATGGCATCATTGCGAAAACCCCCTTTTTGAATCTTTATTCTTAAGAGAGTAAGATTAGTGGTTTTTAAATGTGTCACCATCACGTGTGTGGAAAGTCCTACAACTGAAAACGTTGTGGGCTGCTGTCTAACGGCTGGAATATGTCCGAGTTGACACTTAAAGTTAAAATAGCACATTTGCTGCAACCACGTGTCTGATTAAAGCATGCCAACAGGTGGGTGCAACAAAGGATGACGATTTAATGATATGTGATATGTGAAATGTGAAAAAAGCACAATGTGGTTAAAATTAAAAAAAAAACTAGTTTACACTAGTGCGAGATTGCGAACGTTGCAGACCCCGTTTTATTTTGAAAACTCAGGGGTTGCGTTTCAGTGTAATTGGACCAAAACAGAGACTTTTAAAAAATGATGGCATGGCAGTCTACATTCTCTCAGCGTATCCTTGATGGCCGAAAAAACAGTAACATCATGCTCATTGTTGTACCTATTGATATGTAAAGGTAGAGTCCCCATTCGACCGCTTCAGACATGTAGACGTGTCCACCACCAATAACACCTACATATACATATCTATGGTTGCTTTTTAGGTTGTGTAATGTAGGTGAAGACCATTTCTGAAACGCCAATGGTGACAAGGATCGTTTTCATTCTAAAGTGCCATTTTTAAACAAAACACACTAGTGTAAACGCGCCATAAGTCATATCGCAGTTTCTTTTTCATCACGATTAATCGTTCAGGCCAGGGGTAAAGACACATTTATTGCAGTATGGCATGTATCTGCAGTTTTGTTGGCGGTAAAATGATATAGCAACACATGCATAGCGTGTGATGTCTGCACACACGTGTTGTGTTTCTTTCTTTCCATGACTTCATCATGACTTCACTTATGGCTTGTATACATAAGACATCTAGAAGCTTAATCATGCAGTGAGAATTCTAGCTCCTTCGCCCCATATCGTGAGTGTAAATGAGAGATGCCCCATTGGGATCCATTTATGTGATATGTATGTCAAACTCCAGCGAAATTTCACGCTGTTTTATCACAGACAGGGGGATTTGGACACACTTGGACTGATGCACACATGTGAGTGTTGAGTGATTGGAGCTGGCGTTGCGCTCAACTGGAGGCTACCTCACACCTCAGGCATGACAGCTGGGGCCCCGTAAGCATTACATCATGGACTGATGTATCCGCGTATCGCATGTCACTGGTGCTCTGACAACAAGCGCTATCAGCGCTAACCCACTCCTACTCCACACACGCATTCGCACAAAAACTCCTCTTCCATGCACACACTATCCTTTGTTAGATCCCAAAAGTGCTGTACAAATCCATTTAATATATTGCGGCAACACTCCAGCACATAAAGGCTTGTTGTAGCCAAACTGCATGAATGACGTGGTTCCTCTGCTTTAACTGATAGATGATCCTCTAGTGTGATGTGTTGTATTCTGATACAGCTTCTCCCTACCGCTCCATTACAAGCATCGTACTCAGCCATTGAGACGTTTACTCCTGATGCATGCAGTAAACATTCACTAGTGAATGATGCAATTAGTATGTCAAGTAGTGAATGATACGACTAGACCCAACCAGCATCAACCAGCCTAGACTTTATTAGCATCTGACTTAACCAAAATGGTGTTTGCAACATGCAATAATGCATTTTAGAACTGTCAGTAAACGCATTACCATTACAAATTTGTGCATAACTTCGGGTCACTACTCAATTAATTACAATTATCTACGGTAATAAAACTTTAGTTTTTTTTGGCATAGCATCGAATTATTATTATTTTTTTAATTGGCTGAAAAACCACCAATTTATGTGAGCATAAAAACTTTTTGCCAATATAGATGAGTTTTTGCTAAACTGATGCATTGTGAAAATGTAATGGAAACACGCCATTGTAACTACTTCCTGCAATGTTGTCTTTGCTACCAGCAATTTAAGCACGTTTAGGCTAGTGTGCTCCTACGGCACATGGATAGATGCGTTAGAATTTGAGTTTATTGAAATAAACTAGATTTACGCATTTCTTAGATGCATTTAGTCCATTTATTAGGATTAGAACCCATGACCTTCATTTTGCTAGTGCAACATTTTATGGCTTATGCTAAAGGGCCATTTTAGGTTACTTAATGTTGATCCAATAACAAGTGAAAGATATTATATACAGGTTTAAACAGGGTCAGAAATGTTTTGATTGTCCACTTATGACTACTTGCAGATTTTAAAAACCAGATTGCATTTACATTTTAAACTCTGTTGTGAAACTTCTTTCAGAGAGACCAAGAGAAAAACTTTGGATTTGGAAGCAAAATTCTCTTTATTGTGAGAACTCTGTCCGCGTGCTGCAGTCATCAAAGTAAATCTCTAATTGTCAGACTTGTATGT
>JAUMHI010000074.1:11928475-11940245 GCA_032359435.1 Enteromius unitaeniatus | reverse complement strand
CATTCACACTTAACCCGGGGGACAGATGTTACAAAAGGCCACTGTCTCACTGTGAGCTTCCTGTTAATAGCAAAATAAACTGTGACTTTAAACTGTGTTTAACCATTTCTGAATTTATAATTCTACAACCTTGGTCAAAATGTGTTCAAACAAGCCTAAAAGTCTGTGCCTTTTCTGCCTACTGACCTAATTCTTAAACATAACAGGACGTGTTATTTAACCTCTCTAGCCAGATGGGATTGAAACTTTGCTGGTTGAAAACGTAAATTTAGCTTGAATATGAAAAAAAAAAGTGGTTGATAGTTCTAATGAGAATGCATTTTCCATCTCTAATTATAATCTTAAACACACATAATTTGCTTTTATTTATATTTATTTATATTGCATTTAAGAGAAGTGTGAAAAGATAAGATCAAACCCATCTGTGTACATACATTATTTGTGTACTTGCAGTCTAGAAAAGTTGAGGGTGCTATATTTTTTCATTTTCAGAAAAACATTGAGTGGGCCCCTAAGGTGGCTGCATATTTGCTCGGTGAGTAAGGAATGCGGTTGCATGCCTTACTCATAAGCCAGATTCAGCTCTCACACAGTAAGAGCGAGGGAGAGGAAAGACGGGGGGAGACAGAGTGAAAGTAAGCGAGAGAGGAGAGAGACAGGACAGACTATGCTCACGGCAAATGAGCTCATTCACTCTAAGGTCACACACAGAGAGAGAGAGAGAGCGAGAGAGAGAGAGGCGGGGAAAGACTTGAACGGAGGCTGTACAACAATAGCGAGCTCCACTTTCAGTTGTTGCCACACAGAATGAGATCGAGGAAGGATCCGTGGCGCTCCTGAGGAAAGACCACACACTTCTTCTGCCCTCGTTTCTGTGAGGGGCAACGCAGTTGTTGCTGCTTTCCCGTGCTTTTAAGGATCTTATCCTTTTTTTTTTGGTACCCTGTACCTTTCGGACGTGTAGTTCTTGGACTACGGTTTGGACTAGTTGGTGCGGATGCCCCTAGACGTGGTCATATCCCCTCAGGAGAATTGCTTCTGGCCGGGGATCCAGCGAACAGACATGACGCTCAAAATCAGAGTCCGCAAGATGAGGAAAGAACGCAAGCTGAGAGGTGTGTAGCATCTGTTGTCACCTAGACAGATGGTGCTTTCCCATCTGTACCTGTCAGACACAGGTACAGTGTTGGTTCGAGGTTATGCGAAATGTTTCTTGCATCTTCCTCTTTCTCTTCTGTAGTCCCAAATATTTGGAGGGTGTTAGAATTCTTAACCATACATTTCTGTTTAAGAGTTACCTTAGCATTGCTCCTATGATTATCTACTGTAAGAGTAGAAAATGAAATACATGTGCATAGGATTTATTTGATTTTAGTATATGTATTTATGCAGTTGCTTTGTGTGTGTATAAATGGTTATGCACACATGCAAGTGTATATTTGAGTTACGTGTGCATTCTACTGATGTCACCAAGTACAAGTTAAACAGTTGGACTTTGCCAAGCAATTCACATTTATTGCAGTGACGTCTATGTTTTCGTAATGGCTTTAGGGCAGAAATGCAATAATTGTAATAGCGCCAACAGTTAATGATTCGATGATACAAGGTCCTGGGGTTTAACACTTCTAATCTGTCAAGCATGACACAAAGCGCCGGGAGTGATGAGGTAGCCACCAACCCCCTGCTGTTTTTTGTGTTCCTCATTGTGCAGCATGCATGTGTGCAATGATGTCATTGGGCCTTTATTGAGATGCTAATAAGTGTGTGTGTGTGTGCGTGCAGAGATGGGGACAGATGGGGGCTGCTCCTCAATGGCGTCATGTCTTCTGCATCTGGAGACTCATATGTGTGTGTGCGTGTGTGTTGATGTGCATTAGTTTCATTCAGGGGCCCATCAATGCTGCTGGATGTAGAGCCTTGAATGGAAGCCTGTGTGAGAGTGGCTATAGAGCTCCGCTGAAAAGATGAAAAACTGAGGGGCTCCTAAAGATGGAGGTCAGGTGCCGCAGGACAATGAACTGATATCAAAGGGTGGAGTTAATGAACTGTGCACTTCGTGTTATTAAACACAAATGTGCCTCGATAGTTCATGGCCATATCCGAAAAATGTAACCTTTTTACCTTGTCTGCTTTGTTTGCACAGTAGGAGAACACGGTATTGCAGCTGCAGTCGAATTTAGGCAAGTATCACACCAAGTAAGTAGTGACCCGAGGACTGGAGTCTCTGTATAAGCTCTGTACACCCTGCAATTCCAGATCAGTTCTTCCATGATGTTACCGGTTTTTACTTTTGAGAAGAACTGAGGTCTGAGGCACGTCAGAGAAAGTTGGATGGTGAATAGAGGTTATGTAAGCTATGAGGGGAGAGGGGGGAAAAAGCTTGGAGGAAGTATGTGAGTGGCACATTGCCTTTTCGTCCAGCGTCAGATTGACCCTGGCACACTTCTCTTGCTGAAAACACACATGCACTCGTTTGCCTAGTGGTTTTGAGAAACGTCACCACTGCCCTTTTACGTAACTGAAGCCCATAAAAGCAACTAATGTTGCTTAAGTCAGTTGTGTGGGTCTGCGCATTGTGCATGTGTTTATTTATCCGATTCGGAGAGTCCTACATACTAAGTCCTACGTACTTGACTGCTTGACAACATCTTGACTGCAAATAAGCGTTCATATTTCCATGCAAGAAGTAAAAGTAGGCGTTTGTTGATTCAACATTAGCAAGATGTTAAGACAGATACGGAAGCTTATGGTTTCCTTGTAATCCTAACCGTCTCCACCACCGCCCAGTTAGAAATGATAGCTGATGACCTCACTCAAGTATTTCCTCTCTTGGCTTTTCAACAATGTGGTGCTGTACGTGTTCCTGTTTGTGTTGCTGTGGTCCAGTAACACATTTTTTAAGGAGGTGCTATATAAAGCACCCCTGTAGATCTTTGAAGCAAGACAATATTCCAGATCCTTGAGGAGATGAACGATCACTTCCAAAGGAGATCTTGTTCACTTGCCTTTTTGTCACAGATCCCAAATGCCCTTTGAAATCCTTGACCTCTGAGTTAAAAAAAAAAGTTGGGATTTCAGCACTGCTTCCCCATTTTAGCAAAAAATAATGCATTTGAAGGATGTAGGAATAGAAGCCAGTTCTAACAAGCCTTAACCAGGCAAAATGTGGGTTTTGCTGACAGTTATGTCAATGGGCTGGTGAGGGGAGTTACAGCTGGGGGATGGGGAACAGACATCCAGGATTTGATGGTTGTATCAATGTGTTTGAATGTATTTGTGTGTGTGGTTTCGGGGGGAGAGGGAGTATTTGAACCAGTATGGGGGTCGAAGAACATTTGGTCGGCAGTCATTCATCTACCGCTGGTTTCGAGAGCGCATGGAGGAGGCACCAAGGGGCCCGTTGGTTCTGCTCGAGTGACATGCAAATCGCCTCTCAGTCTTATGTGCTGAGAGATAATGTCATTGTATCAGACATTGCCATTAATAGCAAGAAACAGACAGGTTGTCACTCAAGCGCTTAAAGAAGCAGGCAACCCCCAAACAAACAATAGTTGTTTGAATGGTGATTCGCACATGGATAAGAGGGACAGGTGTTCCTTTTTGTCAGTTAGGGCAAAGCAGGTGGCTTTTAAAGTTCACGGTTAATTGATGTATGATTTGTCACCCATGTTTAGACTCACGCAATAACGTAGCGTGGCTGATGTTTCTCTTTGTTGTAAACCTTCTTATCACCTCACTCTTTATTTGCCATGACTCATTTTATTGACTTGTTAATTTTAACTCCTCCTTCCCATCCAGATCTGTTTAACACAGTCACTTTTGTTTGTACTATTGCACTGTTTTTTTGGCCAGGATGAAATGATTTCATGGCTCCCTAGTTGACTGCTGTGTGTGCACGCTCCCAGGGTTACCATGTCCCAGATTCTCATGGAGCTCATCTGCGATTAAAGTCTAAACCCATCTGCCGGGGCTCACTCTTTCTGGCAGCATTGCACAGTTCAATGAAGACTTTACTTTCTTCCTCTGTAATTCAATTCTGCTTTTCAATCTCTCCCTATTAAATGAATGCATTCTAGTTTAACTGCTCATAGATGCACGCAAGTGCATTTGCAGATTTTTACCTTGCATTTGTATGTGTATACATCACTGTCCAGACACCAAACGCCCTAGAGCTATGAATCAAGGGCTTGGTCTGCACCTGTGACCACCCTCATTCTCTAAGCCTGATGCAATTGTTCAGTTGAGGATATTAGGTCATCCAGGAAAAGGAGCTCCAGCAGACAAATACCAAAACTGGAGCCACCCGCCTCTTAAAGAGACAGAATCTTTCTTTAGGCCAACTGGCCTTTGATTACTTGACGGCTGTGTTTATACATGCACTGACCTAGATTGACATAATCTTGTTATAACATCTGAATCCTCTCTTGTTTAGGTTTTGACAAATGATGTGTGACATCAGCGTGTGCTTTGTTAGTAAATGTTTTGTAAGGTTTTGAAATATGCCTCTTGTTATTATAGGTTGCTCTTTGTTAAGTTCTTTGTCCTGCTTGAGAGATTTTGAGTTGCATCCCTTACATAACGACTTATGTTACAACAATGACAGTGTTGACAGTCGCCAAATCCAGCATTCTTGTTAGTCTTGTCTTTCTATTATCTCATAGGTAGGGGGTCATTTTGTTTCCTAACACGTTCTCTCTTTTTCTCCGTTTCTTTAGGTGGTTTTGCAGCATTCTCATCCTGTTTCCCAGGCCTGTGTGAGGGCAAGCCAGTGGCCACTCTGCCTATGAGTTTGTCTCAGCCATGTCTGCCTGTTGCAAATGTTGGTCCCACACGAATCCTGCCCCATCTCTACCTGGGCTCCCAAAAAGATGTGCTCAACAAGGTACAGCTGACTGTAACTGAGGTCTTGGAATATTAGAAACTTTTCAGTTGTTAAAACTTCCAAAACTGGAGTAGTCACATTGCATAATTCATACCTTTTGTTCTTTGCACTCTCAGGATCTGATGGCTCAAAACGGCATTACTTATGTGTTAAATGCAAGCAACACCTGCCCAAAGCCAGAGTTCATCTCCGAAAGCCATTTCATGCGCATTCCCGTCAATGACAACTACTGTGAAAAACTCCTGCCATGGCTAGATAAAACCAACGAGTTTATTGGTAAGAATTGGAAAGAGTTGATTTAGTTTACGTTGACTTTGATTTTCTTCAAGTGATCTTCACATTAGAATGAAAAGTGAGTAGGACCTTCTGTGACGGTATCAGGAAGTACAAATTTGATCCTGAAAGCATGTTTGCAGAAACTATTCATTTTTTTGGGCTAGTCACTTAAGAGGTATTTGGTTGTCTTGCATGTTTTGTTTGCTCACGTTTTTTCCTTCTCCCTTTCAGACAAAGCCAAGGTTTCCAACTGTCGAGTCATTGTCCATTGTTTAGCTGGCATCTCCAGGTCCGCTACCATCGCCATTGCTTATATCATGAAGACAATGGGCTTGTCATCAGATGACGCGTACAGGTAAACTCACTCAGACACCCTGCAGCTTAAATTGCAGAGTTTCAGAAAGACATTTTCTGCTAGCTGTAATTTTATATCCATTTCCTGCAACACGTAAAATGGATCACATAGAAACACTTGTAAACAATACTCACCGTGGCCTTCCTAAACACATATTTTTGTTCAAGGCCTTTACAAGCTCACATGATGCGTCTTTGTGTTACAGATGTCTTCCTTTCCATACATGCGGATTTGTCCTTAGGGTAATCGTTCTTACTCATCTTGTGTTTCCAGGTTTGTGAAGGACCGCAGACCTTCAATATCACCCAACTTCAACTTTCTGGGACAGCTACTGGAGTTCGAGAAAGGCCTGAGATTGCTAAAGGCTCTGTCCTCGGGTCAGGAGAAGTTGGAGCAGTTGAAGGAATTGTCAGAACCTAGAGGAGAATCTTCCAGTGACCCTGAAAAAGGTCGCCTAGAGGCTGAGAAGGACGGCAAAGAATTGGACACCAAGTTACCTTCCCCAACCTCCCTCCAGCAGGGCTTTAATGGCTTGAATCTGTCAGCAGAACGTATCCTAGACACCAATCGGCTCAAACGCTCTTTCTCACTTGACATCAAATCGGTCTACGAGCCCAACCACTGCCCTCGCCTCACGCCTGCGCATACCGAAGATGTTCCCAAACTCTGCAAGCTGGATAGCCCAGAGGCCGGAGACGCCAATGGCATATGCCAGTACTCACCTGTCAGCCCCAGTTTAGCTGAATCTCCAGGCCTCTTTCCTGAGAGCAGCTCTCGACCTCGTTCACGGAGGAAAAGCAAGCACAATGGTAGCAGCGCTGGAAGTTCTCCTGTGCACTCGCACTTCGGACACTCACTCCCCGCACACAAAAGTCCCAGTCTTGACGACAATCTGAAGCCCTCCCTGCTGCTCAGCCTTCCCACTGTGGGCACCGGACCCATGTGGACCAAGCATAGAGACACTGTACAAGCCACAACCCCCGTTACGCCAACAGGCGAAGCCCCTTGGTTCTACAGCTCGGAGTCGATAAACAGTAACGGAGGTGGAGGAGGGGCGGTGCACTTTCCTGCACTGGGATGCAGCAGCCTTCCCGGCCCATGCGAGGCTGTGCGTCTGCGGGAGAAGGTAGGGGAGCCACGGGACTCCAGGGGCAGCTGGCACGAGGAGGCTCCCACTTCCAGTGCTGCAGAGAAGCAGTTCAAGCGGCGCAGCTGTCAGATGGAGTTCGAGGAGGGCATATCGGAGACGCGTTCGAGGGAGGAGCTGGGAAAGATCAGCAAACAGTCCAGCTTCTCTGGAAGCATGGAAATCATTGAAGTATCCTGACATCACCTGCACAGCCTCTGGGGACTTTAACACACAGACGGACAGGCGCCACTTATGAGCAAGTATGACTAAGAGTGGGCCTGGCAAGGCTGTGGAACATTCACATTAGTTCATAGGCTTGTCAATAATGACTAGTTCTCAGAAACTGGACTGTTTTTTTTTGTTGTTGTTGTTGTTGTCGTCTTTTTAAGCCGGTGGAACCAGGCGCAGATTGACTTTGCTTTGTCTTTCTACTGTTTTTAAGCCATAGCCAACCCCAGATGACAACGAGCTGAGACTGCAGTGGCAGAATCCCTTGTTTCCAGAAACAGACCACCCTATTCCTCATAAAAGCTTTACCAGCCTTTTGGTGTATTAAGGATCAAGCATGGCTGTTATGCTCACACTTGTTTCTTTTATTATGCCACCCTGGACGTTACACCGCCACAGCACAAGGAGTCAGCACAGACTAAGCCTTGGTATTACATGCTTTTACTGGCTGAATGAAGGCCTCTTTGTGCGGTGCTCTTGTCCACCCCGCTCCTGTATCCCAGCATTCATGGAATCCTGGAGGAGGAACCAGGCATGTCATGAAGGAAACGCATTGTGGGCGTTTTCCCATAATGTTCTCTGTCATTCTTTTGTTACCCAGATTTCAGGGTCTTGTCCTTCCCTTCCCCTGCCCAAGTGGTGATGCGCGAACTGTTGTGCAATCCACGTTCCTCTCACCAAGCATGCGTCAAGGCTGCTGTTTTCTTTACAAACAAATAGTAAATGGACTACACACAGTGATTTCAATGGACGTTATAAGTCATTTTCTTAGTTACAGTTTTAATTTATTCTACTGGTTCATTCTGGTAATGAGAAATAATATAAAGATTTTGGAGTTTTTATTTTTCCTCTTTTTCAGTGTTGATCTCTCTTTTTCTGTGATGTTGACGAAAATACACTCGCAAAACTGATACGCAACTACAAGCAATATGTGTTTTGACTTTTTTGTTCTCCTTTTTCTTTGTAAGGGAGTGCAGTTATTACCAGGAATTATCTGATGTTTAAATGCACTTTCTGTTGCTTTAAGAGGGAAGTTTTAGAACGTTCTCATTAAAAGGGTACCACAGCGCTTTACAAAAAAATCATGTGTAACCATTGATGTCCTGCAAACTAAAGCATTCGGTATGGCTTTCGTTTGTCTCTCCAGCCTGCTGGCTTGAATTATTAAAGACTTTAATCCAGCATGAATATTCGAGAGGAATCTAGAAAAAATATGTATGATAGCCCAGCATTGTAAAATGAGTAGCGACTCATTTTGATTTTCAAGAATTCGATTTTTGTATTAACAAGCACACAAGACGAAATGAAGAGAAAAAAATGACAGGGACTCTAAAGGGGTTTGTCTGTGTCCCCCCATTTGTTCTGCATATTTATGACATTATTTATTGGTTGTTTGGGTCTGATTGCGGGAGGATGTGTGGATGGATGTTGTGAATGACTGACAGAAGGACCCTTTGCAGATGCTCTTAGAAACTGGCGTCTTGGAGTGGAGATAAACCCCTAACCTTGTATATCCTTTACATCAGCAAAAAAGGCTGGCTGATGGTCTGACAGTTCATCTAGTTTTTATTGGATCATAAACTTTATATGAAAGACCAGTAACTGATAAGAACAGAATCTGCACTATGGTGACGATACATTCTGCTTGCTTTCTTCTCAGGGGAGCTTTTAATGAGTCAGTTACAGTCTGAGCTCTGCCCTTTCTCTATTTATCCCTTTTCTTCATCTCTCTTTAGCACCAATTGCTCTTCTACTCTTTCTCTCCTTCACTTCCCTTTTCCCTTCATCCTCTCTGTTTCTCTCAGCATCTCTAGAACGCTCCAAAGGTTAAATATAACACAGAAAGAGTGTGTGTGTGTGTGTGTGCAAATGTGAATGGGATTTCCCTCTTCATGGGACATAGTTCAGCAATTTATTTATGTCTGTATTTTTCAGTTTCGCTTTTCTGTATGGCAAATCTTGTATTTGTGCTGCTGTAAGTTTTTTTCTTTGTGTGAGACCTTACCTGTATTTCCTTTTCCTTCCCTGTACTATAATTTTAAAGACATTGTTATCATTATTTAAAACATGTAATAAAAAGATGCAGGCTGTCCTTTTTTGCTGAAATTGTTAAATAGTTGGCAACATTATTATTATTATTATTATATTTTGTGTGAATAGCATCGTATCAGCAAAACTAATTGATATAGGGATTTTTTAAAGAGAAAATCTTGATACCTTAGGCTGCTTGACGCAAATACCTCAGGTTCTTTTGAAAGGCTTGTTCCTCCCCATGTACCCATTTTGTGACGATGAAACAAAATACAAACATTACAAAATATGAACGTTTTGTGATTTATTTTGCTTTGAATTTGCAGTAGCATAGTTTATGAGTTGACATTTCATTTATTTTTCCATATCGTAAATAATTCTCTAACATTCTATTAATGTTGTTTCTGACATGGCATGACAAAAAAGATAATTGTTACTTTTTAACTTGTAATATTAGTGATATTTTATATTTTATTGGTAATATTTTATGATTTTGCCTTTTGTTTTTGAAAAACAAAAATCATAATTGCAATATAAACTCAGAATACGAGGATAAAATTATGCATTATATATAACAGGATATAATGCCTCAGAAATATGGTCCATAAGGTTGGGGATGAAGGGGTAAACATAATAAAAGCAACATGCTACAAACCATGTAACTGTAAAAAAAAATGTTCACCCAAAAATTTGGCAGAATAAAAACAAAATGGATTAGAAATACGGTCCTGAAATATGGGATGAAAAAAAAGTGACGTTTCATTGATGAAAAAATTACGCATTATACATATATTTATATTGTTTTATATATATATATATATATATATGGTAAGGTTGGGGATGCAGGGGTAAACATAATAAACGCAAGATGCAACAAACCATGTAACTGTATAAAAAAAATAATAAATTCACCCAGAAATTCAAATTTGGCAAAATTTTAATCAGCCACAGATGTGGAAGAGCTTGTTTCATAATCAGAACAGATTTGGCTCACCAATGGATCCTCTGTCGTGAATGGGTGCCGTCAGAACGAGAGTCCAAACAGTTAATACAAACATTACAATAAAATCCACATTAAGAAACAATAACATCAAGGCATTTCAACTTCAAACCATTGCTTCTAAAATAGTGACATAATGCTAAATTACTCCAAATCTGTTTTACACCTGGGACGGCCTGAAGGTGAGTATATTTTCAGCCAATTCCATTTTGCACAAATTATTCCTTTAAATTGTAGCAAAATGTCTAATTTTGTCAGATTTGTCAAAAATGTCATTGAGAAGAACTGATCTGAGTCATACAGTGGGATTCACATACCTGACCTTTGTTGCTGTTCTGCATACACTGCACATGCTTTGGAGGTCTCTGGTGTTTAACTCCTAACCATTGTTCTCCTCAATAAAGACCTGTCTTTATCGTCTGCCCCTGTGAAAGAGGAGAAGGTGGTATAAAAACCTGAGTGAACACAGCACTCTAACAGTGCAGAGACCAAACCCAGCCGCCCACTTCCAAAACACAGAGCTGCGGGGTCAAGGCAGTAAGCAGTAAGAAAGGCCCTTCGTATGACCAGGAACACTAAATCCTTTGGGAATAGGAGGAAAAATTCCCCACTTCCCACTCGAGAATACCATTCTTTTCTCACTCGGCCTGGGGATTTTTTTTTCCTCGCCTTTCGCTTTCGAATGCGAGCGCAGAGAATGAGAAACTGAGTGGGCATCTGTGGCTTTTGGTCTGCAATGCGTTAATAGAACAAATTTGACTTTGTACAAACAAATGAAGGCACATGAAATGGGGTGTGGATGATTCAGACATGTAATCAGATGATTGTTGAGTAAGTCGAGCGAGGCAGTGTTCGGAGGGATAATGATTACGGAAGCCCAGCTGACGATGAGCGCATGATGACATGCAGTCCACACAAAAGACCCTCCTGTCTTTCCCCTCACATCACCATCAAAGCTTTTAACACGAATGCTGTGGCAAACAGATTTCATTCTCAGTGCTAAAGAGGTTCACAGAGAAACTATTAACTATTAACATATATTTTATAAAAGTTCAGTCAAATATGAAATAAGTATAATTACAACTTGAAAAATATTTTTACAGTGCGTGTGTGTGTAAACAAGTTGTAATTATTTGTACATTTACTATAAGTTTGTAAAAAATAAAGAAAGAAAGAAGATAACCAATCACTGTAAAAATGCTATACAGTAAAAATTGGTAATAATAAATCTCCTTACTTTAACAGATCTAACACGTCATGTAATTTTACAGTAAAATACTGTATACACTTTTCTTTTGGGGGTAGTCGCGGCCTAATAGATAGGGAGTTGGATTTGTAACCCAAAGATTGTGGGTTCGAGTCCCAGGTCTGGCAGGGATTGTAGGTGGCTCTCTCCACCTTCAGTACCACGACTGAGGTGAGACCCTTGAGCAAGACACAGATCCCCCAACTGCTCCCTGGGTGCCGCAGCACTGGCTGCCCACCGCTCCGGGTGTGTGTGTGTGGTTGCTCTTGGATGGGTTAAATGCAGAGCACAAATTCCTAGTATGGGAAACCATCCTTGGCCACATGTCACACCCTTTCCTTTCCTTTTAATAAGGTTCATTAGTTAAAACTATAACATGAACTAAGATTAAACAAAGCTCCTGCAAGTTGTGTTTGTTAACATTAGTTAACACACTGTGAACTTACATTAATGTGCACACAGCATCCCATATCGACAGAAAAACACAGAATTGTTGAGATTTTTGCAAATTTATTAAAAATGAAAAACTGAAATATCACACGGTCTTAAGTATTCAGACCCTTTGCTCAGTATTTAGTAGAAGCACCCTTTTGATCGAATACAGCCATGAGTCTTTTTGAGAA
>JAUMHI010000074.1:11908779-11925217 GCA_032359435.1 Enteromius unitaeniatus | reverse complement strand
AATACAATTTTTTATTTTTATTTTTTACACAAACTATTCAACTCTGTTACCCAAGATATTATAAGAAAAAAAAGATTTCACAATTTTCCTTTCATTTATGGTTAAGATTTTATGAACAATTAAAAAACAATATTTTGCCACATTAGCTGTCCCAATGAGCGATTTTTTATTTAATTTAGGCAAAATTTGCAACCCTGTTACCCATTCTGGCACAGGTTTGTTTTATCATTTTTATTGTATTTATTATTATTTTTATTTTTTTTATTTTCTAGAGGTTAGACACCACCGTTCACATAAACAATTATTTAGAAATATATGTTTTTAATGTTCCATGCAAGCTGTGTACTTACATCACACTTTTCACCAGTTTACTTGGCCTTTATATGGTGCTGCCATCTGTTGGTGGTTGGAAACGTTGTTCCCGGTTTATTTGTCATCAAACAGCAGTCATGTATTATTCAGAACACCTCTTTTTCCTTCCACATACATCACATCAGCTCTCCTGTGATCTCAACGATGCCAATGAAAGGAGACACCATTTATAATTGTCAGGTGGGCCGGATGTGCTCTTGAATCACAGGTAGCTCTGAATCCTCAGGCGCCAAGACAGGAGACAGCGTGTCTGGAATCAGAGAGATGAGTATTGATTTGTACACTATTTGCACAAGGTGAACATCCAACCTTGTGTGCTAAGATTTCACGTAAGACCTCATCACAACCTTAAAGAGATGGTTCCGTCATCTTCCAATCATCCTCATGTCATTCCAAACCCACATGACTTTCAATAAAAGAGTTGTTTAACAGTATGTCCAGATTTCCATGTAATGAAAGTAAATGGTGACTGGGGCATAAAGACTTCTTCATTTTAAGGTGTTGTGTGGTGTACTCACTAACATAAGTACATTTAATAAGCTAATTTTATTTTTGCGGTTCACTGAGGTGGCCTAAATTGTGAATACATTTTAGCTGATATATTATTGTGTGCGAAATGAAGTACAGTTTATTTTGAATCAGTATCAGTATCAATACAGTATCATTTGAACTCTTCACCTGTGCGACTCTGGAGAAATTCAAATTGAAGACAAGGATCTTCAGTAATTCCCCCGAAAAGGTTTTTCGATTCTAGCTGAACGTTCCTCGACCTTTGAAGACCTTTCTTTACAGTAAAAGGTTCCAGAGTGTATAATTACAGTACACATGACCTGTTACGTAAGATTGAACTCCTGTTAGTTCCTCCAAAAAATAATTGCACGCCTTTTAAGATGCCATTATTCATTTAACGTATTTATTAATATGTATTGGTAATTAATTTATGAAAATAGGTATAAATAGGTATACAGACTATAGCAAAAGAGTCATTTAATAATTTATATTATAATTAAATATTTTTAAAAGACTAGAACACGAAATTTCAGATGGCACTTCAGGCAGAATATGGTATTTAAAGTGAAATCCTCACGTAGAGTTTGCAAGGACATAATTACATTTACAGCGCCATCTTTCGGTAGCATGAGAGGTTGCTCTTTATTCCTTGACATGACGACAACTTTGATAGTAAAGTTAAAAACGAAAAAATAAATAAATAAAAGATAAACGAGTAAAGAAACATAAAAAAAGTAAGAATATAATTTAGCCTGGTTTGAATAATAAGAATGAATGCTGAAACGTAGAGTATACTAGAAATAATAGACTACTAATAATCATCAAGATTAACGGTTTAAAAGCATAAAAATAACTTAAATAAAGGGCGGGATCCGAGAAAAAAGGATTAAATGTAATTAAAAGTGGATGTGTCTCTTGCAGTGTATTGTGTTTATTTGTGACAGTAGCTGAGTGAGCAATGACAGGCACGGAAGCACCGGGCGGTTGTGTCTCAAACCCTAGTGCGCTGCCTAACTAGACACTTTTCTAAAACATTTTTTGGGGTTAATTCCGTTCTTCGGCGCTGACAGTCGTCTCGCTAGGCGTTGAAACACAGTCTGTGTTTACTTCCGGATTCCTGAAATCAAGCAGCAGCGGGACCGAAGCTTTAGACACCGAGCGTACCTCATGCCTGCCTTACAGACATCAAGACACGAGCACCGGAGCACCGGAGCACCGGACGCCGGCATCCCACCGCACGAGCAGCACAGCTCTGACAGATGAACCCCCGCAGCCTACAAGCACCAGATCAACAAACCGAGGCTCTTTAGAAATCAGTCGAAGTCACTGAAGAGCAACTCCGAAGCCAGAACTCTTCTACGTTTAGGCTCCACACCAAAAAGACCACATCCAGCCCTGGATATCATTTTAATCAGCTGGTGAAAGTCAAAGCAGAGCTGGCGTGGATCTGCTCCCGGCAGCATGGACTGGCTGATGGGGTGAGTTCATATTTATTGTATTGGATCAGGTGCACTTTTAAAAAAATAAAGGTTCTTTGGCATGAGTGGTTCTAAGAAAACTTTGAACATCATGCAGAAAAGGTTCTTTATTTTGGGAACTAAAAACTAAAAGTTTTAGGATATTTAGGTAGTTTCTTCTTAAAAGCGAGCAAGCTTTGAAATAAAGTCAGCTCACTGACTATAGAGCTGTGTTGGAAGTATTTCATACAGGATATTGTCTGACAATGTCTGTAACTTTAAACAGAACATGGCACCTTTTTCTACTCGTGTGGTTTCCTTCATGACATCCTGCCACACGAAAAGCTACACCCTGACCTGTCGGGTTATTTTAGGTCAAGAATCAATCAGAAGGCTTATACTGTATATTTATCACCGATGTATTACAGAACGATCCATTAAGACATTTACTTTTTGAAGTCTAGTTAGTTTTTAGGGTTTTTTCAGGTATTGGCTAATGGTTGGATGGATGTCTACCAGGAGGTTAGTTTTACATTAACTTGACTGAATGGGATGTGATGTTTTTCCATGTAAACATCACTTTGAAGTACATTTACCTCAAAGGTTGAGTGTATGGTTGGTTTATCTTACATTTCTTTTTGGCTTTTCAACGAAAGTCAATGGGGTCCAACACAGCTTTAAACCCTATTGGCTTTCACTGTATGGACAAAAACCAGAAATATCTTCAAAATATCTTTTTAGAAGAAATTGATACGGTTCAATGTTCACAGGATTTTCACTTTTGAGTTAAGTCGTGATTTACATATGAAGACATAAATAGTGTTTTTGACAAAGTGTTTAAAGTGATATTATCTCACAACGAATGAAGGCTAGATTGATATCAGTGACTAATTGCAAGCTATTTTATCCCCTTTATGGTGGCAGCCATATTGATATCGCATTACTTCCTGGTAGCCTCTTATTATTGCCCATTTTTAGTTTAAGAATGTTCATCTATCACCTTTATTTGTTGATAAATCAATAGGAGTTAATTAAAGGTAAAAATAATTTATTTCATGAGACTTTGATAGCTTTGTATATATTTGTATTTTATTTTTTTGTGCTGCAGAATTGACTAATGAATGTTGTCCAGAGATTTCATGTGATAACATAATGAATTAATAATTAAATCAATAGATTTTTTTATTAAAACTTATTTCTGCAATGGAATGACAACTTGAATAAAAGACACTGTAAAGTAATTGTGACTTAATCTTACAATTCTGGGAAAAAAAAAAAAAAAAAAAAAATATATATATATATATATATATATATATATATATGTATATGTAGTCTTCAAAATATAGTTTAGCTTGTATCTCCCAATTCTACGTTATATCATGCAATTCTGAGTTTACATAAAGGTAAAAAAGAATAGTCAGAGATAAACAAAAGAACAAGCTTGTTTTCTTAGAACTTCTTCGAATAAGAATGATTACATTTTTTAAATTAAATATTTTAAATATTAAATATAAAAAAAAAATATTTTAAGCAAAGTTCTGACTTTATATTTCACAAATGAAAGCAAAAAAGAATAGACAGAGGTAAACAATTTTCAAACTAGATGCGAAATATTTATACACATACACACCATGCAAAATGGTGTTGTAATTATTATTAATAATATTAGAAATACTGTCTGTTGTTAATATTTTATCTTGTTGCATTTATGTATTTATTTTCTCATATTTACTAGTCATCTTCAAATGTCATGCCAATAAAGCAACTTGAACCTGAAACTTAATAAACAAAAAAAAAGCATGTCTTCTTAGAACTTTGAGATAACGTCTCACGATTCAATATTGACTAAACGTAAAATTGAGAGTTCTGACAAAAAGTCAGGATTGTGAAGACAATTGTGAGATAAAAATAATTTATTTTTTCCTATTTTATAAAGTCAATGTCGTAGAGAGCTTTGTGAACTCCTATCTGCGCTCCTATTGGTTGTTGCTGCATTAGGCTCATTTACATAAAGTTGAACTATCTGTTGCTAATGTTGGATCAAATCAGGAGCTCTCATTGCAAATGAATGACTTGCGGTTACTTCTAATATATGTCACCCATCAGCGCCTTCAGGATGTTGACTAGTTGTTGCCAAGCAGACTTCTGACTGTGTAGATTCGCATATGCAAAAGTAAAAGCTATAATTTACATACGTGACTAAGCACATGCAAGAGAAAACATGCCGCAGAATGTAATATTAAAAGTATCTCTCTTCTGTCTGATGGTGAGAGGTCACATGTGGCTTCAGCCTCTGATTATAGACAAGGTCAGGCATTCCTATGGGTTTATGCCCTCATGCAGCTGGTTTAACAGGTCCAAAGACAGTGACCATACATTCACATTCCTATCTCATTACATGAGCATCCTCTGTTGAACTGCTGTTGTTGTTTTTGTCTGTTCTAACCTAACCACAGAAAGCATCGTGCTGGGCTGGCTATTGCAGACTGGTAGGCCAAATTCATTTCCTATTTTGACGTCTTACAGAAAAACGGGTTGAACTGTGTTTATTCAAACTTGCTAGCAAATTTATCTTGGAAAGACAACATAAAATTAATTGAATAGAATATTATGTAAGAAATATTTGGGTCAGGACTCATTTTTACTTGATTTTCACAACCTAATCATGTGAAAATGTAATATTTTATAAAGTGGCAATTGTAAAAAGCACTGTATGTACTATTAAGAAACTATTATGTACTATTAAGTTAAATATGTTTTTCAAAAGCATACAAATTCTTACAGTGTGGAGAATTTTGCTTTGTTTTTACACTTAAAGCATGTTAGCATAATTTAAGTTTGCCATCATCTAACATTTTTTAAAGCTCTAATAGCACTGTTAAACGTAATCTTTAGATAATTGCAAAAGTTTTCATACTGCACAGTATAATGTTGTCAACATTCACATGAAACATTTAAAAAACAATTTTTATTTTTAATAAATATTTCATTTATAAAACAGAATAGTACAAAATTGTTGCATTTATCTGCAATCATCCATGACATGTCAATAATTATCATCTTCTCATTATCTGCAATAAAATGTCAATAATTGTCATCTTTTATTTTTCTGCAATAGCATGTCAGTAACTTTAATCTTATTTATCACAATAACATGTCAGTAATTATCAGCTATAATGTCTGTTATTATCAGCCTATTAAAAATAACATCAATAATTATCATATTATCATTTATCTGCAATACATGTTATCATGTTATCGGCTATTGGCAATAACATCAATAATTTCATGTGATCATTTATTACCAATAATTTGCATTCTATCGGTTGTCAGCATAATGTCAGTAATTATGATCTTGTCATTTATTGGCAGTAAAATGTTAGTAATTATCATCTAATTATTTATCAGCAATAACATGTTAGTAATTATCATCTAATTATTTATCAGTAATAACATGTTAGTAATTATCATCTAATTATTTAATTATAATCTAATTTATCTGTAATAACATGTTAGTAATTATCATCTAATTATTTATTGGTAATAACAAGTTAGTAATTATCATCTTATAATTTATCAGTAATAGTATGTTAGTAATTATCATCTTAAAATTTTATCGGCAATAGCATGCAACTAATTTTCATCTAATTATTTATCGGTAATAATATGTTAGTAATTATCATCTAATTATTTATCGGCAATAACATGTTAGTAATTATAATCTTATTTATCAGTAATAGCATGTTAGTAATTATAATCGTATAATTTATCGGTAATTACATGTTAGTAATTATCATCTTATAATTTATCGGTAATAACATGTTAGTAATTATCATCTAATTATTTAATTATAATCTAATTATTTATCGGCAATAACATGTTAGTAATTATCATCTAATTATTTAATTATCATCTAATTATTTATCGGTAATAACATGTTAGTAATTATCATCTAATTATTTATTGGTAATAACATGTTAGTAATTATCATCTAATTATTTAACATGTTAGTAATTATCATCGTATAATTTATCGGTAATAGCATGTTAGTAATTATCATCTTAAAATTTTATCGGTAATAGCATGTAAGTAATTGTCATCTAATTATTTATCGGCAATAACATGTTAGTAATTATCATCTAATTATTTATCGGCAATAACATGCTAGTAATTATAATCTTATAATTTATCGGTAATAGCATGTTAGTAATTATTATCTAATTATTTATCTGCAATAACATGTTAGTAATTATAATCTTATAATTTATCGGTAATAGCATGTTAGTAATTATCATCTAATTATTTATCGGCAATAACATGTTAGTAATTACAATCTTATAATTTATCGGTAATAGCATGTTAGTAATTATTATCTAATTATTTATCGGACATAACATGTTAGTAATTATAATCATATAATTTATCGGTAATACCATGTTAGTAATTATCCTCTTATAATTTATCGGCAATAAAATGTTAGTAATTATCATCTAATCATTTATCGACAATAAATGTTAATAATTATCATCTTATTTATCAGCAGCAACATGTTTGCAATTCTCATCTTATTTTCTATCAGCTATAACATTAATAATTATCCGCTTATCATTTATACAATAACGTGTCAATAATTAGCATTTTATCAGTTGTTGGCATTGGCAATAACTTCAGTAATTACGATCTTTTCAGTTATCTGTAGTAACCTGTCATTAATTAGCATCTTATCGGTTATGGGAAATATTAACAATCATTTTCATCTTAAAGGTTGTTTGCAATATCATGTCAATAATTCGTATCTTATGGGTTATTGGCAATAATGACAGTAATTAGGATCTTATCAGTTATCAGCAATAATATCAGAAATAGGGCTGCAGCTATCGAATATTTTAGTATTCGAGTATTCCACTGAAAATTCCATCGAGTAATCGGATAAAACATATTTATTTACATATGTTCTTGAAGGAAGCTCGTAATTGGAAATCATAGCTTTAAAGCCATCATCCTCCACCATGGACAGTGGGCGCATGTCTGTGACAATCATGTTTAAAATGCTGTCTGAATTTCAGCTGCTTGCTCAGTGGAACATGAAGTAGATGTCCGCACATAACAGTCCATACGAAGCTGTGAAGTTTTACTTGGAAAAAAGTTAAAATAAATAATTATTGATGATATTTATGAAACAAATTATATTAAAATATTAGGTAAAATATTATTATCATACTATAATATAATACTATACTATAATATATAATACTATAATTATCACTTTCTGGCTGTGCATTTATAAACCCTATTTATTGCAATCAAACTAAAATGACCTGACCTGTTGTATTGAGCACTTTAGACTTATGGACATGATTACAAAAACGTATTCAACGTTCAGGATTAAAACTAAAGTATCAAGTATTCATCCAAGCCATGGTATTGAAAAAATATTACGTATGTTTAATCGTAAAAGCCATGCACAACTTTGTTGACAGTAAATTAATTTCTTTACAAATATTCCAGTATAGTGTAACGGCTCCTCCACATCTGTCATGTAGTATTGCACTGATTGTGGTTTATCCCTTACATAATTAACGTACATTATTTAACAACCCCCATCTTGATTAATAATCGCAATGATTGATTTAACGCTACACTGAATTTACCTGGTCTCAGGTGACGGTCCTCCTCCGGTCTCCAAATAGAGTGGATGTCTGTGATGTAAGCGCAAAAAAACATTAAAATGAATTAATAGAGGCTTCGAGGTAGAGGATTTAGCCTCGATGATTTTTTGTAATCGAGTTACTCGAGTTACTCAAGGAATCGTTTCAGAAATGAACAGATTATCGGTTATCGGCAGTAATTGTCAGGTTATTGGTATCTTCCAGTATGATAATAACCCTGTGTTATTCTCTGTCAGGTATGATTTCATGTTGTCTTTAGTCTTTACTCCTTAGGTCAGGTTCTGTCAGGGGACAGGTTAGCATCCGTGTTTGGAAGCAATAGTTTAATAGACTTTTTAGCTACTGGTGTCAAGGAGGACACTTGAGACACATAGGATGGAGTACAGAACTTTTATTGGAGTGGTGATTTCCGCTATGTAGAAAAAAATAGCGATTACAGAAAGGCCGGAGGGAAGGAAGTGCCGTCCACTGGGTGGAGGGAGCCATTGTTTTCAGAGCATTGCTTTATGGGAGCTGTATCAGATTTTACAATAGCCATGACGTTTATTTTTCCAAGTCAAGATTTAAGGACAGGTCAGCTTTAGTTATTAGTATGCTACTGTGTAATATTGTTTAAATATTTGGCATTTTGTTTTTTTATTTTGTATTTGTTTCCTGTAGACCATTAGCAGACTGTGATGCATGGAATGATAAACTGTGATTAGGGTCTGAAAGTGTATTATTTGCAGTCTTTAGAACTGTTTTTGACTTTGTTTGGTCAATTATGGATGTGTGTTTTTTTTCTGAAAGGTCCCAGTCGGTCCTTGGGTTTGGGCTTGTTTTACTTGGCTTGTTTTATTGATGCTTACTCGCATATTCTATACTTAGAATAGAACTGACAGTGCCAGTACAATGCAAAACAGGCCCAAAGTTCAGTAATATTAAGCTTTCTACTGTATTCAAAACATCTCTGAACTTCAATAGTTAAATTAAATAGTAATGCAATTGGATTTTTTTATAGCACCTTATGCTTGTGTAAGGGTCATTGGTGCAGTAATTAATTTAAATTTATAAACAAATTACATTAAAGGGGTCATACAAAGCTGATTTTCCACAAGCTAATATGATTCTTTAGGATCTTAATGTAAAATTTGCAGTATAGATTGTTTAAAAATTTCTCAAAGATAGTGTAAGAAACGGTAATTTTCCCCTGTCATAAACAGCTCTTTAGAAATCACTCTGTTCTGTGTACTTCCCCTTTAAATCTTCACGAGCTCCGCTAAGACACCAGTTCAGTCTGTGTGACACGCTGCTGTCAATCAAATATTGTGGGAGTGGCCTCTGTCACACCGACATGCATTTGAGAATGGCTTGATTTCAGAAGGGGCAACTGAGTTTTCTTTTAATTTAATAAAACTACTGGTGGATCTTTATCATTGTAGGGTGGTTGTGTACAGATACTCCCAACACACATTTCAGTCCAAACAGCTTGTAAAAGTGCATGCGGCACTGGATGACCATTTTAAAAATTAATTTTTAATACAGTGACATGAGTGTACTGTTTCTATCATGAGCATGTAAAACAATTTGCATCCAAAATAAGAATGTGTGTTTTTGTTTATATTATGTATACATAAATACACACACACACACACACACTTTACATATTTAGAAAATATTTGCATGTATTTACATGCTTATATTTATAAATAAATAAATGTAATGTATGAACATAATTAGTTTTTCTGAAACATATACATATGTGTTTTTGTACGTATATGTACATAATAAATATACAAAGCATACATACATATATGATGTAAACAAAAACGTTATTTTGGATGCGATTAATCATGTGACAGCACTTCCACAAATTCCACTAAAATTTTACTGCATTGCTAATTAACAACAACAAAAAAACGAAACTGTTGTTCGAATAAGTCATGTGGTGCAACCACCGTGCAAATAAAATATGCTAATAATAAAACCCCAGCAAGCCTCAGTGACTCTCAAGCTCAAGAAATCAAACCATTTTATAGCAAGAAGAGGGTAGTTCAGGTTGTACAATGTCATGCGGTGCAACTACAAAATATTTGAATTAATATGTTGAAGTGTTTGTAAAAAAGATACCTTTTTACCTTGAAGAAACCTATATTAAAAACTAAACAATAAAAAGCTTTTGTGTTCTTTATCGTCAACACTTTCTCGTAAAATATTGTAGACGAATCATTTGTGTCGTGGCCCGTGTGTATCTCAGCTAGTTGTGCACGACTGACATTTTTGTCTTAACCCATAACGTTTTACGATTGTATTGATTTCGTATCTGAAGTGAACTGCTAACAAATAGCTCATAAAGTTCGAATAGTTACTGTAAATCCACTCCACAAAATGTCAATAAACTAGCTTTCTTTCAGGGTCTCGAGTCAGCTTGTGTAATGTTGGCTCAAACAGACTCTTCAGAGCCTCCATCAGTCTATTAAAACCAAAAACAAACCCTTACGCCCTGACCTTTAGTCCGAGTCTTTGTGTCTTTGTTATTGGCTGTCGAGGAGGAATGTCCGCTGTCAACCAATGAGCTCTGATTAAACAGAAGGTCACGTGATCCTTCTTTAGTACAGGTACACACTGTCTTGTCCTTTCAATCATATTAACTATCACGCTGTTGTCTTTATTAAAACTTCAGCATGTCGTTCAGCTGACATGCCGTGACAGCTTCTTTTGATGTTTTTATATCGGTTTTGTTAAAACAGTTACCCTTTGTAGTCAAAATCTCTTTGTGTCACATAAAAAGTGATTTCAAGGCTTTTTTTGTGTAATCAAAAGCAAAGATTTGCCATTGACTACGGTTTAATGATTATAAATAGAGTTTGACAGTTCAATGAACTTACTGTATAGAAGTTTGTAAGTGTGTTTGTTAGTGTCACTTTTATGACACTTTTATGTAACAAATACATAAATATTTCCTTTTTAGATTCTGTTTTTATTCATATTTTATTTATATTATTTTTCAAATATGTATATAATGTAAACTGTCATGTTAGTTATAGAAAACATGATTTCGTAATCTGTATTTAATTTCTAGATTTGGTGTATTCCCCAGTAACATTAATTCATGATGGAACAGAACTGTTTGTTTATTGCACAATATCACCTTTAACTTCTTTGACTTGTGTGCTGTGTAATTATTAAAAGGAGGACTGCAACACGTCCAGCCACTGGACAGCAATGTCAAGGTCAGATCAGTTCACATTCCTGTGCCACTGGCACCGAGTCAAACCCAGAGCTCATTCACACAGCTGCAGTCAGGAGCAGAAGATCCCAGAAAGTGCTGATATTACTGATTCAGCCGCAACCTCGGACCATTCAGCACAAATAAAAGATTTCAATCAAAGTCTTAACAAAAATGGGTCTACACAGCTGATCTATATTCAGGCATCTGGATTGGTACATCATAGTTTAAAGAGTTACATATGGATGGCCAATCAATCATTAATTCATTTCAATTAATCAATTGTGCTTTTATTTATCATTACATTTAAGTAGTTAAATTTAGTTTTTCTTTTAAGAAACAAGTAGAATAGAAAAAAAAATTTTTTTTTAAAGAACCAGCTTTACTAACGAGATGCGCATTATATATTGTGCGAAATATTGCCCAGTCCTAAGCTATCGACGCATTATCAGGATGGAACGAGAGGTTGAGTGTCGTCAACATAGCAGTGATATGAAAAACCATATTTCAGAACCTAGTGGTGTCATGTAGACAGAGAAGAGAAGTGGTCCAAGAACCGAGCCCTGAGGCACACCAGTAGCTGGATCGTGTGACTCGGTTACCTCAGCTCTCCAAAAATACCTTAAAAGACCTATCTGAGCGGTAAGACTCAAATCATTGGAGTGCAGTTCCTGCTTTTTCAATAGTGTTTTAGTGTATTATTATTATTATTGTTATTTACTTTAATAAACTGCTCTCGGTTTAGATTAAATCAAATGCACTAAATGAGAGTTTTCGTGATTTGCCTCTCATATCCGTTCCCACTCATACTAAAAGCGAAAGTATTCATTGCTAAATGTCTAAAAGGAACTAACAGATTCGAAAGAGTGATAGGAAATGTTGAAGAGGTGCATAACGTCTTTCACATCTCACTGTGGATGTGGCCTCTGAGGTGTCACTGTTAAGAACAGATCATCTTCTTCGCAGACAGGAAATAATCCACATAATAAGGCACAATTAGCGAGTGACATTATGTCTCTTGAATGACAGAATAACATGCTGACGGTAAATGTAACAATACTCTGGCCTTGAGACAGAACAGACGTCCATGTATTGCATAGATCTACGTCAATGCTTTTCTTACTTGATATCTCTGTATAAAAAGTACATTTATGGGAATCATGGTGCCAAATGTGCTGTGTTTGTGGTTTTTAATGCAGAACGGAACTTAGACTTATTGGGCAGTTAGTGTCTTTAGCAAGTAAAAGCTTGACAGCTGCAGAATGCCCTAAAATGACCTCAGACAGACAGTAACAACTACTGTGCAAATTTAGTTTTTGTTTCTGTTCTCAGTTAAATCAACACTGTTGTGATTTAAGTTGTATTTTCAATTATTACTGTTTATTTATTGGTTAGCCATGCAAATAATTTTTTCAGGGACTAATTTTTTTTGTGTGTGTTCATTATTTTTTATTTGAAAAATGTGGAAATATGGATTTAATGTCAATAATATTTTAAAATGTATTCAAATACAAAACTAATAATTATAATACAGATTTTACTGTATTTTTAATCAAATAATTGCATACTTAAGCAAGCAGGCAAGTATATATATATATATATATATATAAAATCAACATAATAAAAATAAACAGAAGAAATCATTAAAGAATAAAACCGTACAATCATAACATATAATCCTCATGTTTTAACTCAAACTCTAATTTTTCAGCGTCATAATTTTAATTGCGATGGACATAACACCGGTGGAAATGTTCATGAAAAACTAGTCAAAAATGAAAACAAGTAGTCAGACACTTCATCATTTTTTTTTTTCCCAGAACATTTTCAGACATCCTGCCAAAATCTCACCCATCTTTCTCATGTCTGAAATGTATTTGCAGAACTATATGAAACTCCTTGTGTCAGATGTTCTTCAGCTTGTGAAACAGAAATGAAACCATACGCGGTGTAATGTCTTAAAGCGAGATGCTCTAGATTGCATGATATTGCAACGAAACAAACCAGTTACCCTGAATTCACCCACGAAAACCCCACAGTTCACAAACATGAAGAAAGCCACCTGATATGAAGTTTCATGATCATTCATGCGGATGGTGGGAGGGGTAATAAACTGATCATTCACTCATAAAAACATAAATGTCATCACTTACTTATCCTCGTGTCAGTTCACCCATATGACTTGCTTTCTTGCGTAAAGCACAAAAATAATATGCATATTTTGCAATGTTTGTTCCCAGCCCAGAGGTGTTTTGCACTCTTCTATTCACTAGAGGGCAGCACTTCATCACATCCAATCATAACTGCATTCTCTCTGCATCAGTGTACTGCTACTGTAAAAGACGTCCCTTGCACCTCATGCGTATTTTTGGCATATTTAAGCCACCTGTTTCTCTTGTTTAATGGTTCATCTTGACGCTTTACCAGACTGTTTTGAAACCAAGCGAAACTGAACAAGTAACGGCTCCTTTCTGTCACGAGAGGAATGTTCTAGAGGAGATGCACACAGCCTCCCACTGTTATCAAACTTATAGCGCATTCTTCAGCTATTTATCCAAACATAAATTAAGTTACATAAGTTCGTAAACCTTCTCCTGGCGCCTCATAGTTCACGGTGTCACTGCCTCTGCTGGCTTAATCGAGGTTTGGAATTGGCCTCGTCATTGCATTGAAAATCTTGTTATGATAATAAGGTTAGCGAGGCAACAAATAGAAATAATATTTGATGTATTATTCTCGATCTTTCCTGCTGTAATTAGGCCTGTTATGAGTCTCAGGTTCATCCGGGGATTGATTTGATTGTGTATGATCAACGTCCAGCAGCGTTCAGTCTGAGCAATGAAACTTCAAAACGACAGATTGCAAAAACTAAATTAAGATATTTTTTGGATGAATTCTGAGCCTCTGTATACAGCAAGGCTTTCTAACAAAATGTAGGCCCAGAAAGTTAGTCAAGACTTTGTTAAAATTCATTTGACAAACCATATTTGTTCAAACGAATTACTTTTTGTTTGCAAAGAAAACAAAAATAATAACTTTATTTAACAACAACTACATTTTTATCCCTTTAAGACCCTATGTCACTTTTTTTTTAAGATAATAAATAATACTTTCATACTAATTTTAAAGCTAACATTATTGATGGAGTAATACATCTACACACACACACACACACACACACACACACACACATATTATTTTGAATAAATAAATAAATGTAAAACTGTATATAAAAATAATATAGACTATACACATATAATCTTTAATTATACAGTTATATGTAGATATTTCTTAATATATGTGACCCTGGACCACAAAACCAGTTATACAGTATTTTGTTAAATTTGAGTATTTTACATCTGAACGCTTTCTATTGATGTATGGACAATATTTGATATGGCTATTTAAAAATCTGGAATCTAAGGGGAGCATAACAATCTAAATTTTGAGAAAATTGTCTTTTAAAGTTGTCCAAATTAAGTCCTTAGCAATGCATATTGCTAAACAAAAATTAAATGTTTATATATTTATGATAGGACATTTACAAAATATTATCATGCAACATGATCTGTCCCTCCTAATGATTTTTGGCATAAAAGAAAAATCAATGGTTTTGACCCCTATGTATTGTGTGTTTGCTACAAATATATCTGTGCTACATATGACTCTGCTGTTATTTAATAATGCATAAATAATTAAATTGTTGAAGTGACCTCCCTGAAAGGCATTTTAGATGGAGAAAAAATACACATTTTGGCTAGTTTTAGATTTCCATTTGGGCTGATTTTGTTTCACAGACCTGGCAACCCTGGCCGTCAGTAAAATGTCTTGTGCGTGTGTGTCCTGTTGCAATTTATGTTATGAAATATCTTTTTTTCTCCTTTGAGCATTTGTCTTGGTCTTCCATCTTGTTCTTGAACATGACATTTACCTCATGCCCTAGTGATGAATGGTGCTTGTGGGAGACTTGCACTTGAGTTTTGTAAGAGTTTGGCAGACCAAAACTTCTCAAATCTGTCTCTGAAACGATACTGAGCATTAGTTCTGCTGAAAACAGCGGCAAACTTGCCCTGTTACCCAGATACAGAGCAAACAGCCTTGTATTTCATTTAGTAAATGTGATAAGAATAACCAGCTTCAAAACTCATCATATTGCCATTAAAGCACAAGAAAACAGCTTCCAGGAGTTTAGTCATAACCACATGTCTTGCATTTATGAAACTGCTAAGTGTGTGTGTTTGTGTGTGTGTCCGTATGGCACAATAAACAGTAGTCTGTCCCAGGACTGCACGGCTGGTTTGTCCTGGTGCACCGATGGATCTCGCTGAGGATTGCATAACTCTTTGCAGACTGCATCCGCAGGGATCGATCACTCAGGACACTGCCAGCTAGCTGTAATTATAATGATGGTTCTGCCAGCCGGCCAAGAGACTCACCTACAGAGAAACACATTCATCATATTCTGTGCGATCGCCGCAAGACACACACTGCAGGGTCGCTAGTAAGATCTGGCTCCCGTTCAATTCATGAATGGAGTTTCACCACACCCTACAGGATGCTGAACTGGAAGAACAGGAAGAGGATTTCATTAAATGGCATTTCATTGAAATCAAACACAGCAACACATTTACAGTAATACATTGCTGTGCTTGTGTATATATATATATATATATATATATATATATATATATTACAAATCTGTATCACATTTCTGCATGCATGATTATTATGTGGTTAATTAAGACTGAAATATTAACTGTTATTTAATAAATAAAATGGAATTTATTTCTTAATATTTAATTCATTTCAAAAGCATATTTATTGTTGAAACCAATTTTGGTATCCATATTTTATATCCAGATATAAAATATAAGCCGTTAAAATTATAGTTCACCAAATTTAAAATAGCTGAAAATGTATTCACCCCCATTAAATTTAAGGTGAGGATGGTGCATAATGATGTAAACACATCACTTTCTCACCAAAGGATCTACTGCAGTGAATGGGTGCCGTCAGAATGAGAATCCAAACAGCTGAAAAAAACACATAAAACAAAAAGCGGCTTTTTTTTCCCAAGAAACAAATCTGTTGCTTACAGGTAAAATATTTCCCAGTTTTGCTGTTTTGAGTGAAAATGTCATTTGAAACAGGAGAGAAATATGCATAGCTCAAGCACTTTTTGTTATTTTGAACAGAAGCAATGGTTTGAAGTTACAAACATA
>JAUMHI010000074.1:11894358-11908679 GCA_032359435.1 Enteromius unitaeniatus | reverse complement strand
AACAGGAGAGAAATATGCATAGCTCAAGCACTTTTTGTTATTTTGAACAGAAGCAATGGTTTGAAGTTACAAACATACATACAGATTACTGTTTTTATCAGCTCTTATTCCGACGGCACCCATTCACTGCAGAGCATCCATTGATGAGCAAGTGTTGTAATGGAAAATTTCCCAAACCCGCTCCTAAGAAGAAACAAACTCATCTACATTTTTGACTTAACCATTCCTTTGAATTTGCACAAAATGCTACATTAATAGTAATTTTATTTACATTTTTGATATATAATTGTAGTCTTTGTATTTTTTTTAGAATACACAAAAATGTATGATTCTTTCGCTTTCTTTCAGAGCTGTACTGCTCTTACTTTTGGTCTGGATCTAATTTTAGTCTGGCACTTTAAGTTAAGTGGAACCAGTCAGTGCTGCTGTATTGGGTGGGGTCTGGTGGTTGAGACCAACCTAAAGTATATCATTATGGCTATTTTTAGCTCTTCCAGATTATATGTCATGGGGGAAAAGCGAAAACTTATCTTACATGGGGATCCTTTGAGCTTTCACTGTTTGGAGGAAGATAAATGATTGGAAGTTGGTGGCATGACCCAAACAGTTTTCTTTCTCTCTCACATTACACACACAGTATGTTTAAACGAGGCTTATTTTCTTCTTTTAAAAAAAACCCTGTCTGGATAAACGTTCGCTCTTTGTTTGCCAGTTTCCCCGCGCAGTCAGGCATCCTCCATGCCTCGGTTTCGCCAAAAGAAATATCCGAGACCAAACATAACGGGGTTTTTCGCCATAAATAACTTAACAGGCGCACAATGAAGAGTTGTTAATCTCCTTCTCATCCCCCTGTCTGATTTTAAGCCAGTCCTACTGAGACAAGCGGACATTAGAGGCGGTCTCGTACTCAGGGACTCCCCTCTCTTTGTGTTTCAGCAGCTTACAGTAACATACTCCGTTAGCAGCCTGATATTTTTACAGTTCTGGATTTCATCGTCAAACTTTTATCTTCCAAAATGAGGTTCAAACGGAACGGTTCGTACACCTTAAATAGGTAAGCACTTTAAAACGCCGAGCTGCGTTCATTGAGTGGAAGGACTTGTTTAAGTTGTCCTCGCTAAATGTCGAGTTTGATTCTTTTGTTTGGTTTTAAACGCGTGTTAAACGTTCGCGTTCGAATTCCCTTGTAACGTTACATTCCGATAGAACCACATGTGTTACATTACGCGCTTTCGTAAGGTCACGCAGGGCGTTCGAGTAGTCCGCGTTACCACTGCAGGACACTTAAAAAACCGCTTTAATTGACTATGACACAACAAACACTAGTGTTTTAGTCAGGCACATTGTGTAACGCACGCTTGCAGCCACACGCGGATTGATTTTTGCAGCGTTTGTTTAGTTTACTTAACTTACTGTGTGGTTTAAAACGTTCGCTTTCCTCTTAACGAACCCTGAAACTCAGGCAGTGTTGGGTTTGATTTCGTGAAATAAACCTGTAAATCTTGCTTTTGGGAGGGAGGGGTGTTAGTTTTCTTCCATTTCCATTGAGGGAACCGAAACGAACGCATAGCATCATCCGTTCCTACTGCCTCCTGCCAACTGTTATTCATTGGCTTCCAAGAGTCCAGCGTTTAGGCTTTGAGTGACCAGTCCATTCATACTCGAATCATTAGGACACAAGACGCTTTCTCAGCTCTTTGTTATTTACCACGCGTCCCTTCTCAATGTAAGAAGAAAACACACTAGTTGTTTACTCGCGCAGTCTTATCCTGGCTCTAATTTGATGGCTTTATGCTTTTATTCAGAAATAACATTTCTGATGTCTGAACATGCTCCTTTGAATTTTCCCACTGGTGTTCCCACAAAATGTTCTTGAAAAGGTCTTGAAGTCCTCTCTGCAGCTTTCTCGTCACAAAGGAAAGGTTCTTATCACACAGGCGCTGCAGTCTCCAGAGCTTCTGCTCCTTAATCAGTCTGTGCTGCTAGGGATAACGTCATCGAGCCTGAGAGAAGATCACTGTGGTTGGTGCTTTAATGCAGAGAGGGCTAAGATTTAAAACTGATGCTTGGAGCTCCTCTCAGTGGTTTTAAATTGACACAATGGATGACGTAATGTGTTTCTGTGGTTAGGTAATTGATCATCTTTGTGCATACTTACATGTACGCAGCAAACATACTTTTTTTACTTCAATGTTGTGTTATTTCCAGCCCAAATGTCAGGGAAAAACGTAACTTGCTTTTAGATTATTTTGCTTAACCGACTGGGAAATTTAGTGTGTTTCAAGCAGTAACTTAAAATTTTACTTGTCTAGAATTTTTTTTATTTTGTAAGTAAATAAACACACTATCTATCTATCTGAATATATATATATATATATATATAATAGTGGTTTAAAATGTTGTCCATGTTGGACATAAAAAGCACCAAAAGAGTAGTAAGTATGACTTGTGCCGCATACAGGTCTTCAAAAGGTTTTATCAAACATTTAAGTAATTTTTTGCCCTCCGTTCTAACTTTTATTTCGGATTTGTTGTCGTTTGATGTCATTTAATGATGCACAGAAGAACCGTTGGAGTTAATATATACTAAATAGAAGATCAAAAATGCTTGGTGGTTGCTTGTGATGCATAAAGATTCTTCTGCATTTTTCCTTCGTGAAGACTAACACATGTGGCTTATAATGTGTATGTAAAAACGGAACCAATTTTTTTGTCTTTTATGGGGGGGGAGGAGTCTAGGCTCTGTAAATGGAAAAACAAAGCAAGACTGTACATGCTAGCCAATCAGGATGTGGCTCTGTGCCTCTCTGGAACTAATTGTTTGTCTGAACAATGAGAGACAGGAGAAATGTTTGGGATTAAGCTTAGAGTAAAATGCTAGAGGACCAGAAACCACTTTATTTGTGGAAGTGTTTACGTCATTCTTCTGTTGTTTCTCTGTAACTCCTTATGCCAGAATTTATTTTTAATAGCCTAATATCTAGAGTTGCATTTTTTTCCCCCTCAAATTGGTCACTTATCTCTATGTACTGACCCACGGCGAGTGTGTTTTTATTGACATTTTTCTTTAAGAGCGTAGAAAGCGTTCATGGGAAGAAAATTTCCCTAAAGGCACCGTTTGCAGGGGCTGTTTGGGCTCTTAAAAATTTCCTGGCTCAGAATATTCCTGCAGTGGGCCGTCATCGGTTTGCAGCGAGTCTATTTGCCAACCCAGCGCTCCCGCCTCAAAGTCAGAGCCAACGGGAGAGTGAGACAGGGAGGAAAGGAAGAGAGAGACAGTGGTAGAATAAGAGAGAGAGAGAGAGAGACAAGATGGGAGGGGGAAACTGAGGGTATCAGCAGAGAGGAGCACACAAGTGCTGAGCGACTGTACTCGCTGTGCTCGCCTGCTGCGGACGCTTGTGTTTGTTTGCTGACTGAAGTGTTGTTCTGTCTGCACCGCGCCAAGGGAAAACGCCACCTAACAAAGCCCCGACTGTGTGCGGTCCAGCAACTGGAAACAGGAGAGCGAGTCAGAAAGGGTTTGGGGCGCCACTGCAGATCTGCGAAGATGCAATGCCAAGAGTTCACGCTCTGACGGATGCCGCTTTACCTGTAGTACGTCTTAAAGCCAGGCAGAGCAGAGGACGGGACAATCTGATCGCTGACTTCGCGAGCTGCATGGGGGTTCTGGTGTGTTGTGACTGCTTCTTTTACAGGTACCAGTTTTGGGATTTTTTTTTTTATCCTCCACCGTATATAAGTGCCTGGGAGTTGAGGATGTTTTTAAAGCTTTGCCAGGTCATGCCAGAGCGATCAGTCCTAAGATGACACCTAGAACTCTCGGCAAGAGCCATTATCTGAAGTTCAAAATCAATGCAACTCATGATTTTTTTGGTTGGAGTGTGTGGGGGTTGCAGACCAATGTTGGTTGGGACACTGTGTTCCCAGCTTGCTTTTTCCCTACCTCTAAGGGCAGACTTTGCCCTCTCCAATGTTAGTTTCGACCTCTACCTCGAATTGGAAAGTTAAGCAAGCGGGCTGTTTAAAAGTTAGTGAATGCTAACAGACCAACGCATGCTCTTCACGTGGAAGGCTCGAGAGATGCCGTTTCCTTTTTTCCTTTACATCTGGTTGTAGTTTTATTTTACTGCAGTGCTGCTATATATAACAAATCGCTAAAGTTCCAGGGTTTTTCAAGGTTGCTCGCCAATGCGAAAAAAAAGTCCCAGATGTATTTGATTTAAGAAGTTGAGATTGCTTTTTGCTGATCTCTCTGTCTTTTGTTCTGGTTGTTTTATAACGCCGCCGTCAGGTGGTGTTGTTTAGTCTTTCAACTTTATGTTGCCAGTCGTAAGTGTCCCCAGGGATGTTGGTTTTAGACCTGCTTTCCAAAAAAAAACAAAAAAAAACAGTTTAGCTTCTGTAGTCTAATGTTTAGATAGCAGCTTGTGTATAAGCAAAGCTTGCAATAACAGCACTGATATGTTGGCTGTGTGTTGACGGAAAATGTTGTACGAGACCATGCCAGGACCTGGATGAATGGAAAATGCATCCTTGCAAAGTTCAAGCTGTATCAAATATAGTGTTGCTAAACTTGTTTAGGCGAAGTCCAACTCCCAAAATCACATCCTGTTTGGGATCTTGTAAACAGTTTTGAGTTATACTGTAGTTTTCCATTTAGTTCTTTCTCAAGGTGGCGTGCATGGAAGTGATTTGTTAAGGGAGTGCAAGTAGTTTAAAAATATTCCGCCACTGTCTGGTTTTGAGCATGCCGTTATCTGCTAAGCCATCTGACTGGGGCGTCTATTTAATCTGATGTGCTTTAATTGGCCTGTGTCAGCCAGCGGTTCCTTACTGTCTGCATTCTTCTCTAGCTTTGGGCCAATCTCCCGGGACGATCATGTCTTGGGGTAAGAAGGTCAGACTTTGAAAAAAGTCTAAAAGGTCTAAGTTCATAATCTTTGGGGTTCCCTCACAATTCAAATTAGGTTGGAGATACAAGATTGCACTTGAACTCTACTGTGTGTCTTATTTGCATTCAAAGTTTTCAAAGTAGTGGTTTTGATTTTAGTAAGCTGATGTGTACCAAGTTCTTAAAAGCGAGCAAGTTTTGTACCAAGTTTCTAGAAAACCTCTACCAAAACCATTTTATTTTATGATCTCACTTAAAAACACAGTTCTAGGTGGAATATACTTTAAAAATAAAGGTGCTTCACAGCGATGCCATAGAAGAACCATTTTGGTTCCACAAAGAACCATTCACTCAAATCTTCTTTATTAGAACCATTTTTTTGTACCTTTTTATAACTTCTTTCACCACACATCTCTTTCGCCTTCTATTTTTCCTTTAAAAGAGGCAGTACTTTTGCGCATCCACCAGTAATCCATTCCATAGTTTGTTGCCATTGAGTAATGTTTTCATGTTATCTGTAGCCCCCTTCAGACTTCCAGTTCCCCTCTGTCTTGTCCCCTTTTGTCTCTCGTGCGAAAATTACGTAAGCGCCTCCTCCCACTGCAATAGATGTGCTTGCAGCGCTGCCTCGCTCTCTGGTTCTGCCTCAGCATCCCGAGCACCTGATAATGCTTGCTCAGCGTCATCGACCAAGGTCACTTCATTAGTTCCTTCCTCAACCGGAGACTCTGCACACATCCAGCCGTTTGACACTTAATCACATCAGCAAAGGATAAATGAATGCTTAAGCGGTGTAGGGCATAATCTGTTTTGGCAGTACTCTGCAAACCACATGTCCACCCCTCCCAGTACCAGTTTAATTACCCTAGAGATGTTGTTCGTTTTTGACAGATGTGCCCTTTTCATTTCTTTTGTAATTATCTTTGATGAATTGTGTTGAAATGAAGGGAGGGTTACCACAAGATCATCGCCACGGAAGTGCTCGCTCGCCACTCTCTGAGCTTGATAGCATTCGCATCTGGTAACGGGAGTGATGTTTTTTTTTTTCTTTGCAGCGTTAAGCCTTTCTATATTTAACAGAAAGGAGCTTCTTGTTGGAGGAGAATTACACAAGGAGGAACGCAGTATTGCTCGTCACAGCAGGTTCCTATTACGTAACATGCAGAGGTCACTGATGTGACGTCATCTGGTTGGAAATGCCTCATTCAGGAGCAGTTTGATTCTGACCGATGCATTCAGCTGTATTTGTGCATCAAGGTCACAGCATGCTCAAGTTTCGAAGGTTACTTTTCAACATTTAACCCTTACATTTAACATTTTAAGACGTTCATTTTGTTAGGCCATGTACTTATGGGAATAGACTATCCTACCTCTTTCGGAATATCTTTTTATCTCAAAAGGCATGCCTACGGACCATTTACAGAACGTTTCATGCACATTAAACACAAATGGTAAGAAGTGGATAAAACCACCGGTTCCAGTTTAATTGGATGTGGTTTATACAGTTTGGTGAGCCAATGCAGATTTTATCAGTCTGCCAGGAAACAGAAATCTATTATTATTTCTTATTATTTCTTCTTCTTATTATTATTCTATTCTATCTATTATTTTAGCTACAAATTTCAACATGTTTTTTTTGTTGTTGTTTGTTTGTTTGTTATTTTATAAATGTAGCCAAAATAAATAGTTTGCACCTCCTTACCTTAAAAATAGTACTATTGGCTTCAAATATCTGAAATTTGTTTGAGAAACATAGTGGCAAGATCCATTGAGCAAACCTCTATACTCCTGTTTGTTCTCAAGCTTGTAGTATGTTTAATTTCAGATTTATATGTGTGTGTATATATGTAGAACAAAAACATAGTCTGATGTTAAACAAATCTGACCATTATACACTATACAATTTTCTACGTAATAAAAAAACTCTCAAACCTGCAGACTGGCTATGACTTTTGTCAGCCTGCATTGAATTTATGTGGCACAATTACTCACCAATTTGTAATTGTGCCATCTGCACTTCCACTGGAAAACAAGGCTGGCCAGAGTCTTAAGAAGTGCAACTTGAAAATAGTTGGCCAGACAGGTTAAGGAAAGCTACTTTAATGTGACGTGACGCTCTGAACCACAGCATTCTGTTGTTGTGTATTCAGCATCCTCAGGGATGATACCAGAGGGCTCTACTGAGGTCTGGCTGGATGTGTTTCTACGAAACGGCCTCCTTCCCAGAGGCATCTAAGCTGCTTAACAGTTTCCATGAGCCTCACACCTGAGCTGGGCTGCTGTTTACATTTCTACAGCCAATAAAAACACAAGGCTGAGCCCTTCATGTGACTATATACAGTGGGTACGGAAAATATTCAGACCCTCTTAAATTTTTCACTCTGTGTTATATTGCAGCCATTTGTTTAAATTGTTATTTTTTTCCCCTCATTAATGTACACACAGCGCCCCACATTGAAAAACACAGAATTGTTGACATTTTTTTAAAATTTATTAAAAAAGAAAAAATGAAATATCACATGGTCCTACAACAAGTATTCAGACCCTTTGCTGTGACACTCATATATTTAACTCAGGTGCTGTCCATTTCTTCTGATCATCCTTCAGATGGTTCACAACTTGAACCTTATCAGAGCAAATAAGAATCATGAGGTCAAAGGAACTGCCTGAAGAGCTCAGAATTGTGGCAAGGCAAAGATCTGGCCAAGGTTACAACAAATTTCTGTTGCACTTAAGGTTCCTAAGAGCATTGTGGCCTCCATAATCCTTAAATGGAAGACATTTGGGATGACCAGAAGCCTTCCTAGAGCTGGCCGTCCGGCCAAACTGAGCTATCGGGGGAGAAGAGCCTAAAGAAGAGAGGTAAAGAAGAACCCAAAGGTCACTGTGACTGAGCCCCAGAGATGCAGTTGGAAGATGGGAGAAAGTTGTAGAAAGTCAACCATCACTGCAGCCCTCCACCAGTCTGGGCTTGATGGCAGAGTGGCCAAGTACAGGGATTTCCTAGACAAAAACCTTCTCCAGGGTGATCAGGACCTCAGACTGGGATGAAGGTTTGCCTTCCAACAAGACAATAACCCTAAGCATACAGCTAAAATAACGAAGTAGTGGCTTCACAACAACTCAGTAAATGTTCTTAAATGGCCCTGATTTAAACCCAATTGAGCATAAAAATGACCTAAAAATGTTGGTCCACCAACGTTTACCATCCAACCTGATCTGCAAGGAGGAATGGCAGAGGATCCCCAAATCCAAAACTTGTTGCATCTTTCCCAAACAGACTCATGGATGTAGGTCACCGTGATTTTGCCAAGACATGATCCTGGATCAACATCTTTTGCTGATCCTGGATCAACATTACTGTCCAAAAATATAGACTAATCCTACCCAAAAATTATGCCTAAAATCTGTGAAAAATGACAGCTGATTAACAAGGGTGTAGAAGCACCTAACCCTGATCTTAAGGGTAAAACAGATATTTCCAGAAAAATTATCCCTCAAATCTGATTGTTGATCCTGGAACAACATTCCAATCAACCAAAGATGTTGATCCAGGAACATCTTGTACTTGGTAAAATTATGCTCACCCATGGCTGTATTCAAAAGGGTGCTTCTAGTAAATACTGAGCAAAGGGTCTGAATACTTAGGAACATGTGATATTTCAGTTTTTCATTTTTAATAAATTGCAAAAATCTCAACAATTCTGTGTTTTTCTGTTAATATGGGGTGCTGTGTGTAAATTGAGGAAAATATTAACTTAAATGATTTTAGCAAATGGCTGCAATATAACAAAGAGTGAGGTCTATAATATAACAAAGGGGGTCTGAATTCTTTCTATACCCACTGTATACCTGTTTGTTTTTCTAGTAGACTCTCAATCTAAGTTTTTCTGAGGTTTTTCTCTTAGCCGAGGATGTTCTACAGCGATGTGGTATTTGCTATTAAATTAAGATGAAAAAAATAAAGAGAATAAACCGTGACTATGAATTAGAAAGCACTGAATGAATCTTTGGTTGCCTGTTTGTCTCTGTGAGGCTGGGTGGAGATGTTTGTGTAAACGCCAGAAAAATGTCTGAAATAGTGGAAGACCTACAGAATCAGGAAATCATCACTTTAGGGCTGAATTACATTTCCTGGGTGGTTTTAGAAAATAGCTCCAAAAAAGGAGTTGGGACTAGAACAAAACTAACCACAAAGTGAACAGTGATGTCCAGAAATAGCATGAAAAACCGCTTGTCCTGATGCTCGTCTTGTTATCAGAAAGTCCTTATTGTTTGGCATTTGACCCTTTAGAGACCCTGAAGGTCTTGTGCTGTGCAGCACAAACAATCATATGGTCCCTTTTCCCAAACATGGAAGAAACACTGCTGTTTATTTATTCCCTATCTAACACAAAGCTTTTTTTGTATTAGACCCTAACATACAAACCTCTGTCTTGGCCCTTCCGTTATTCTGTTTACAAAATATCAGTTTTACCTATTAGCCTTATTTAATGGTCCATATACAGCGAGTATTGAATGGCTGGAAATTATTTTTGTATGTAGTCAGGTTGTGTAGTTTCTGTATTTATTAGCAGGAGCTAAATGGACCATGCTAACCAGCAACTTTGGTTGATGTACTTCTTTATTTCTCCAGTAGAAGGCAGTGAACTTATAGGAATAACAAGACTCCCATTCACTGTTAGTATCTCTTTGTGCTTTCAGATTGTGGTTTAACCAGCGCAATTTAGCATCAGATGATCTTTTTCGCTTTTCTTTTTTTTTTTTACTGTTTTTGTTTCCTAGCCCACAGCTATTTTTCTCCTCTCCTCTCTTCTAATATCCTTACTGAAACCTATGCCATCTATTTGGGATGAAGTACTGGTGTGTGCCTGTGCACGTTAGTGACTAATCATGTATATCTCATTACTTTACATAATGGTTGTCTACACTGATGAAGCTCGTCTCATCATCTTTCATCTTTTTGTGCTTCGAACAAAGACCTTGATTAGCTTTTCCTACCTCCTGAATCCAGGGATCAAAGGCTCTGCCTCCATAATTACCAACATTCAGTGGCTCTTTCTCAAGCTGAATGAAGCCAGTTCCTTCAACTACTTTATTTCCTGGTCTCAATTGATGTTGCTATAGATTAACATCCATATCCCATCTTTGAGACCATAATCCTAATCCACTTGAAATCATAATGACTGTGTTTATTTAAACCCCTGTGACTGAAGGTGACAAAGCACAAGATTAAGCCATTTTTTTTTTTTTTATGACAAGTATTGCTAGCAACGAAGCGTTATTAAAATTCTTGCTGATATAAACGTTATGACAAATTACTGATAAATGGCCAATGTAAAAATTCTGTGTAAACACACTACAAATAAAACGTTAAAACTGTTCTATATGCAATAGAATGGAATTTTAGCATCAAAACAAAAACTAGTTAACTAATTAACTAAATATTGAATCGAGTAAGCATTAGATAACGCAAAGGACGTAATTGTCACTTTTTAACACACAATTCGAACTTTATTCTGAAAATTGTGAAATATAAACTCTGTGAATTATAAATCAGATTTGTGATTATAATCTCGCAGTGAGGAGAAATAAAGTAAATTTACAAAAACTAGCAATTCTGACCATTTTTCTCACAATTGTGAGTTTCAGATTGATAATAAATTATCATTCATCTATAGAAGCCTGTTTACACGACCAAATAAAAAAAAATAAACAAGGTCATTTTTCTCGCAATTCTGACACAATTTTTTCTTAGAATTGTGAAAAAGAAACTCACAACTATGAATTATGAAGTCAGATTTGTGATAAAATCTCTCAATTAAAAGGAACTGGAATTGGAAAAATGAGTCGGAATTGCTGGAAAAAATTCTTACAATCACGATTTTGCTTTTTTGCTTTTACTTTTTCTGACAAATTTCCTCCTTAATTAAGTGAGTGACAAATTTCCTCCTTAATTAAGTGAGTTACAAAGTCAAATTCTGTAAAAAAGAAAAAACAAACTTTCTAACAAGCACATTTCTAACAAATTTCTTTTTAACATGTGTTTAATCTCTCACATTTGCGAGTTTTCATCTTGGAATTCTGAGGGGGAAAAAATGGCAGACCAGTGGGATAAAAAGTCCAGAATTGCTTCCTTTTTTAAGTCAGTGGCAGAAACGGACTTCCATATTACTCTGGATCGATTCAAGGGGTTTTGTTGGACAACAAAACGTTTTTGAAGCAAGTTGGAACTGCAGCTACGAGCTATTTTGGGATTTTGATTAATCTGTTGAGTCTTCAGGGTTTGTTTGTAGATTTGTTTGCCCCGTATTAAGATTTCCAAACCGAACCTGAACCTCCAACCGCTGGA
Source organism: Enteromius unitaeniatus (assembly GCA_032359435.1). Classification (NCBI taxonomy): domain Eukaryota; kingdom Metazoa; phylum Chordata; class Actinopteri; order Cypriniformes; family Cyprinidae; genus Enteromius; species Enteromius unitaeniatus. The sequence continues at coordinate 11,897,433 of JAUMHI010000074.1, read as the reverse complement.
ATGCTGTGTGTGTGGTGAAGCCTTTTGAACATGCCACAACACGCTTCCAACTTCTTGCTTCATCTCACTGTTTCCTTCATTTTCTCTTTTGCTCGCTCTTCTTTTCTGCTCCTCTCTGTCCTTTTTACTTCACATACTTAACTATTTTCTGGTTTATAGTACCTGGAAAGCTCTATATATAATTTTCGGTTGTAAATGGGTATAGTAAAGTTTCAAAATCAGATTTTACACATTCCCGGAATTTGCGTGTAAATCATCCAAAAATGAAACACTATCTCTGAAGCGAGATTTATTACATGATTGCTCTAAAAGAAAAAAACAGATATGTTTCCTGAAAGGTTTTCTTCCTCATCCAGCCATCCCTCTCTCGCTTTCACTGCTCCCCGCCGTGTGTTTTCTTAGCCGGGAGCAGAGCATGTTGGTGCATGCAGTCGCTTCGCAGCAGGAATGCGTGATAGGATGCAGGACCATGTTAATAATGGCCATCATCCAAAATCTCTTCAGGACAGCAGGGGGGATGAGTAGATAGACAGCTTATGGTGTTGCAATAGATGATTTAATGCACTTTGCTAAATAGTCAGTTCATACCAAAAAACACTTGAAATTATTTTAAAGAAATGGTTCACCCACAAATGAAAATCCTGTCATCATTTACTCACCCTCGAGTTGTTCTGGATCTGTATAAATTCTGCCGAACGCAAAGAAATATATTTTGAAGAGAATTTGTAACCAGGCTGTTTTGGGTCACTATTGACAGAAAAATACTATAGAAGTCAATGGTGACCCAAAACAGCCCGGTTACCTTTGTGTTCAGCAGAACAAGGAAATTCATACAGGTTTGTGGGCAAGTAGATTTTTCATTTTTGGGTGAACAATTACTTTAAGGTTAAGATTTGTAGTTTTTCTTCTTACCAGAACAAAAATAGACCAAGTTTGGAAAGCCTTGCTATGTGGAAGTGATTTCACGTGTAGGTCCATCTCATGATTCTTACAATGCTTGGAATGATTATTTTTAAATGCACTAGATCGTCAACACTGATTAATGAAGGATCAACTTCTCTGCACTTCTGCTACTTGAAATGATATTAGCAAGAGTTTAATGTCTTTTCTCTCATTGCGACAGAATTATGGGTAGGTTCTTATCTATCTTGTTCATCGCGTGTCGCCCTCTACATTTCAGCAGGGCTGGATTACTCATCTGCTGGATGATTTAGCTCCAGGCCCAGTGTAGTGAGTCTGAGAGGGTTTTTTTCCCTCTTTGCTTTGTCTAAGAGGAATGTTCGTTGACTTTCTTACCAAACGAGTCGTGCAAGACATGTGACCAATCGTATGATCAAGCTTGAGGGAAAAACAACACTGGCACAAATGATAAGTTCAGTAAAACAAAATATATATTTTTTTATGTTACTGAGTTTTCTATTTTTATTTCTATTTTCTTATTTTATTCCCCTGGTGTTCTCTTATTGAATGAGTTAAATGAATTCCGTAATAGCTGTTACTCACACTGGCCTGATGTCACTGTCCTAAACATGATGTCTGGTCCTACAGTACATGTTTTGTTTTATAATTGGTAGTTGAACACATCAGAACATGACTTAATGCTTAAGACTGAAAGTAAAAAGTCTAAACAGGAAGCACGCCCTGTAAATCAGTGACTTAATTGTGTTATCAGACATGGCAGATGCGACTGGTGTGTTATTTCAGTTGCTGTGAATCAGGTGGTGAGTAAACATCTCATGAAGTGTGTGGGATCAGACAGAGGTTTTGGCTGGGCCTCAGCTGACAGATACCATTTCACTACGCAAGTCCAGCCCCCACATGTAGTTTTTCCAAAAGAGCCACTTGCGTAATATGTGAAGATTGATGAGATATCATGCTATTTTTACCTTGAGAAACTTTGTAAATATCGTAATTTTACTTGGTGTCTGTCGTCAGAGTACGTCAGACCAACTCAAGAACTTTGTCTTTCAATGGAAGTATACAAGCAAGAATCCAGTGAATCAGAAAACCACAAGAAGAAGCCAGTTTCAAAATAGTTATACATATTTTTATAATGAGGTAAAAACCTAGATAATATTTTTAATTTACCCAGAAATTTACTTGTAGTTTGGGCCCTTTGTTTGGCTTTAAATTGATAATCCTCATCAAATATTAAATCCGAATTTCTGTGGGTAATGTGAGTTCATTATTGTTCTGATAAGAAGGCTCTTAGAATATACACTAATGTGTTGTTTAGAATGATACTGGCACTTTTAGCAAGGTTTTTCTAAACCACCAAAACAAGTTTTACATTGTCTTGTTACCACAGAAATGTCTTGTAATTAAGGTAAATGTTTCCTCTTTAACGTAACTGTAAAGAAGTAACTTTATTTGGGAGCTGGTCACACCACATTGGCCGGAATATAAAGCACAAACTGACCGAGAGACAACAGACAGAGAGAAGAACTTCAAGCTGCACGTCAACCACACGACGCCCCGCCCATGCGCGCGTATGATTGGCTGTCTTCAGGTCTTAACATATTATGCCCCGCCCGTCAAGCGTTCTGATTGGCTGGCCGTTTGGTAGAACGAGAACTTGGGAGCAAGAACTTTATATGCTCTTACTGCCTAGTCTTTAAAAACATCCACGGAGGGGAAAAGAGAGAGACCGGTCAGTTCAAAACGCCTTGGACTCTGTCCATCTTCGTTGTTAGCACTTCGGATATGCACTCGCAGAAAACTCCCAGAAGCGGATTAAGTTGCAAGATGGTTCTTCAGGCTGTTGGTAAAGTTTTAAGGTAACGTGGCTGTGTTATTTTTATAAATCAAGGCGCTTTGCATGTCTATAACAGCTGCATATACCCAAGTAGTGGCTATATAATAAACACAGTAACAATATAACGTTAATAAATATAGATGCGTGCATAGTTTATACATTGTAAGAGCAGATATGCAGTGCATTCAGGAAAATTACATTTTTATGCAGTTTCTAATATTTTAATACATATTTAATCATTTTTTAAGACTTTATACTTTATAGGGTGATTATAAGAATATATTATTAAAACATATATATATATATATATATATATATAT